>PVIR01007125.1:0-63161 GCA_004026965.1 Petromus typicus
CTGGGATTACAGGCATGAGCCACCACGCCCGGCACTGTGGTATGTGGTACTGGTTGCTGCTGGGCGTGAGTCTCCACACCCAGTATAGGTATGTGGTTACCGGGGAATTGAACCCGGGTCCTTGCACTTGCAAGACAGGCCCCAGAACCACTGAGCTAACTCCCCGGCCCACATCATACATTTTTAAAAAGAAAAAATCCTCAGTGGCTTGAAAATCCAGTGCAAGTACTTGAAGAAAAAAAAAAAAAAAACAGGGCAATTGTAGTTGCACAAAAAACACACGGAGCAAAAAGATAACTGACTATAGAAAGTTCGTGTAGCATATACTGCGGAGGAAGGACTGCCCTTCGAAATGCATGACTTCCGGGTTAGTTTGTGCTGCTATAACAATACTTGAGACTCAGTAATTTATCTTGGATGTCAATTTGTTGGCCTAAGTTTCTGGGGCTGAGAAGTATAAAATGAAGGGGTTTGCTTTTATATTTATGGTCAATGGATTGTTGAGCACTGCTGAGGAGGGTGCTCGAGATTTTCTACAGGGAAAGGAAAGTCTCACCAGATGGAGCCAGGATAGCTGAGTGTTCCCGTGCCAAGAAGAAAGTTGGACCTTGAGGCTCAGTTGCAAGGCCCTGAGTTCAATCCCCACATACAGCTCCAGGTGTGGTGACTCATGCCCACCAACAATCAGTACCAATACCACAGTGCTGAGCATGGTGACTCACGTCTGTAATCCCAGCACTCAGGATTGCTGTGAGTTGGAGGCTGAGATCAGGACCAGCCTGAACTACAAAGCGAGACCCTGTCTCAAAAAAAAAAAAAAGGAAGAAGAAGAAGAGAGAGAGAGAAGGAAAGAAAGAAAGAAAAGTTGGGCCTTTGCCTAACACTGTGGTTAAGAATTAACTGAAAATAGATCAAAACCTAACGACAGTACTGGGTGTGGAGACCCACACCCAGCAGCAACCAGTACCACATACCACAGTGCCGGGCGTGGTGGCTCACGCCTGTAATCCCAGTACTCGGGAGGCAGAGGCAGGAGGATTGTAATGTGAGTTTGAGGCTGAGCTCAGGGCCAGCCTGAACCACAAAGCGAGACCCTGTCTCCAAAAACCTAAAAAAAAAAAACCTAACGACAGGGCCAAAGCAATAAAACTCAGAAGAAGCAGACATAAATCTGCATTACGTCAGACCAGACCATGGTATCAAAAATATAAGCAACAAAATTTAAAGAAAAGCAAATTGGAAATAATCATGTATCAAAGGCCATCTATAAACAACCTATAGAATGAAAGAAAATATTTGTAAATCATATATATGTGTGTGTGTGTGTGTGTGTGACATATATATATATATATATATTCAAATGTTTGAGTAGGCATTTCTTCAGATGAGTTTTATAAAATGATGAAAAAGCACAAGAAAAGATGTTCAATGTTATTGGTCATTGAGAAATACATATAAGGATGGTTATAATTATGGGAAATGAGTGGCAAAGATAAGAAATTGTGATACATATTCTTATGGGAATAAAAAGTGGTGCAGCCATTAAGGAAAACTTGGGGAACAGTTCTTCAAAAGTTAAATATAGAGTTAGCATCTGACCTTGTAATTCTAACCCTATTTCTCTACCAAAAAGAATTCAAAGCATGTTCACATAATATATATAAAATATATATTATATATAATACACATATTATATACATATTATATATATACATATATATTCATGGAAGCATAATTTATAATCTAGTTGTGAAAACAACCAGATTTTTATCAACTAATGAATGTACCAAAAATGTGGTATATTCATGAGTTAGAACATTATTCTGTTATGAGAAGTAATGAAGTATTGATATATGCCATGAGTGGACCTTGAAAACAGGATAATAAGTTAAAGAAGACAAAGATAAAAGGTTACGTATTGTATGATTCCATTTATATAAAACGTCTAGAAGAGGCAAATCCACAGAAACAGAAAATGGGTTAGTGGTTTTCTGGGGCTGGGAGTAAGAAGGAGTAGGGTAGGTTTCTAGTTGAGGAGGTAAGAATGTTCTAAAAACCAATGAACTACACATTTTAAAAGGGTAAATTTAACAGTATGGGAATTATAGCTCTATAAAATGATAGAGGAGGATAAAAAGAAAATTGCATGCTCATTTAAAAAAAAAATTCTATAAGCATGAACCAGAACTGAAGTTTG
The DNA here is from genome assembly GCA_004026965.1 of Petromus typicus. Taxonomy (NCBI): domain Eukaryota; kingdom Metazoa; phylum Chordata; class Mammalia; order Rodentia; family Petromuridae; genus Petromus; species Petromus typicus. The sequence continues at coordinate 2,198 of PVIR01007125.1, forward strand.
GTCCTTGAGAACAGATTGGGAGTAGGAGAGAAGTAATAGTGCTGAGGACAAGTGACGTCTCAGGTGACAGCTTCTGTCCAGCTCTCACTTTCAGAACCCTGAGGATGTTTCACATACACACAGCCACCCAGGGTGTGCAGTAGGCAACATAGGATGCAGCTGGGAAAGAGGGACTGTGTGGTAACTGATTAACATAACCACAGTCAGCGGGTGGGGCAGCAAAGGGCTCACATAAGCAACTTTGGAAAATGGTATTTTGACTGTACATGATAAAAGTAAAGACAAAAACTAACTATAAAAATATTGTGCCCTAGTTAGTACATTTACTTTTTACAGGAGTATGAACTAGCCATTGTGAAACTCCTACTGTATTCTCAAATTTTAAAAATGTATTGTGACCAGTGAGACCCAGGTTAGCTCCTTTTGGAAAAACAAATTACAAATAAGGATATAGGCTGAAGAACAGGAATTGGAAGTGTTGATATTAACTCATGGTATACACACACACACACACACACACACAGTTTATAAAAGAACCTAGGATGATTGACACCCCAGTCAATACACTGAAATCTAGCATCTAGACCTTGCTTTCTAAACAGTACTCTCCAATTTAAAACAAAAACAAAAAAGCTAGTTTTCTGTAAGAAATGGTGGTGGAGTTGGGGCTGAAGGAAACAAAAAGGCATTTCATGGTATCACAACGTGCTCACAAAGAAAGGGAGGTATCAAAAGGAAGCCAGGAGCAAAATTGGAGTTCCCAATGTCCAGGACATTTCAGACCACAAAATTGAGATAGTTGTACATTCTAGCCCATAGAATATAGTGGATATTTATCTTAGTCCACACTGGTATAAATTAATAACTAGGAGATGAAATACATACTTTCTTACTGTAGAATTCTAGTTAACAGACATGGAAATAATACAAACAGAAAATCATCATTAGGCAAACATTCTAGTCATTTTTGCAGGCAAGAACTATTGACAGATACTAAAAGGAATGAGTGGAACAATGATGAGAATTGAACATTTTCATAGACTCAAAACCATCTCACAAGACACTTAACAGTGAAGAAATGTGGTGGTAACCAGCTTATCCAAGAGGCCAGTATTAGCACTATCATGAGAAAGACCTTTGTATGTTCCAGCAATGCAATGGAGAGTCCATGACATCATTTTGTGGTCACTTTGCCTGAAGTGCATCACCTCAGCCTGACCATTAGAAGCCAGCCAATCCAATGTACATCCTACAAATGCCTGGTATTCTTCAAATCTCAAGGTCACAAAAGGTGAAGACTGAGAAAGTGTCATAGATTTGAGCAGATATAACAACTACATGAAATTTAGCTGCCCTGGAGACCTGACCAAAAACAGAACCTGAGTGAGAAAACTGTTAAAATTTCAATAAAGTTTGTGGATTTATTAGTCGTATTATATCAATGTTAATTTCTTTGGGATAATTCTATGATTATATATTAATGAAGTTACAGGGTAGCTACATGGGAACTACTCTTTTTACAACTTTTCTGTAAAAATTAATTTGTTCTAAATGCAAGGCCAAAAAATAGTGTTAATAAATGAACTTATAAAAGCTGTAATAGAAAGGGTCTTCCTGTGAAAAGCTTGGATACTTCAGTTGGATCCCAAGTGTTGGTCCACAAGCGCACTAACCCTCTGTCAAAGCAGGCTGCTGCTCAGTCCCTTCACCATTAATCTCTGCTGTTCTCAGGCCACAATGCTGCCTTCTTTACAAAGAGAACATTCTGAATGTCATCTTCTGGAAAGGGTCCTTATCCTGCGGCACCCTCAGCCACCCATAGACTTCCTTGGCCCTCCCCTACCATCATCTTTTGTTCTACTATGTGCCCCTATATGGAGCTGATTTCTGAATTTCCATGATGTGCTGATGTAGAGTAGTTTTATCCACCAGAATTTATCCTAGAGGTACTATGTGTATAATTTCTTTTAGAAAAAAATACTTCATAAGCCACTTGGAGTAGAAAGTAGCATAATGATAAAAGATAGACCCTAGAGTCTGTGCTTCTCACGAGATAGAAGAGAAGGTAGTAACTCAAACAGAAAGAAAGAAGTGTGGAGCTACCAAAACCAGTTTCCCCTTCACCAGCCAAAGTGAGGTGGGGGGAAGTCCCTGGGTGCAGCAGAGCCAGACAGGGGAACTCTGAGAAGCGAAAATGTCTGAGGAGGATTTTTTCAGTTATGCACGTGGGTGTGATATAAACTCTCAGATCTTCCTCGCAAGCATTTAATGGTCACAGTTGGGACCTTGTGGGTGAACATAAGACTGATTAGTGTGGGATGAGGAAAAAAACTCACTGGGATTGAGAGGAGAACTGGCCTTTGGCTGAGGTCAACCTAGAGTGACAGGCCCAGTTACTGCCCTTTCTCTGTGTAGGCTTCTACCCCATTACCTTCACATACTCCCTATGTTCAAGACAAACTTTGAGAAAAGTGTTGTTATAGAATCGTTATAGAAGAGGAAATAGATCTGTCTACCCATGGACATGTTGGACTCCAACCCAAGATGTCCACACATGACACGACCCTGCCTGTCCTCTTGTTCCAGTAGTGTGCCACACGCTCAGCCCACTCGCTGCAGCACAGTGTGCTTTAGGGAGGCTGGTGTGCAGTACTCTGAGGGCCTGGAGGAAACGGCCTTCGTGCACAGTTGCTGAGTCAGTAAGTAGTAATAAAGGCATGTTCTGAGATAACCAAGACCCAATGTGCAAATTAAGTCTCAGCTGCTGGTGACAATAGCGGTCAGGAGAGGACCCCTCGCTGCCCTCAGAGCTGATAAACACAGTCAAAGTAGAGCTCTGTGCTTCAAGGATGAGCTGACATACTGGAGACTTGCCACCCTAGAGAATCGGAAGAAAAGCCATGGTGTCACAAAGGAAAACCCAGTGGCCACAGCTGTTGGACCTCGCTGCTGTGTTTGCTTTCAGTTCCACTAAGCGTGACAGTGAAACGCACAGAGTGGGTAGCTGGGAGAGGAAATGCTCAATTCTCACGTGTCTTGATGGTGGAATAATTTGCTGATTGGCTGAATGTGTAATGAGAGAAAGACGAGCCAAAGACTAAAGGATTTCCACTCCCAATGGGTGGAAAGATGGTGATCACATTAACTATGAAAATAAAGGATTCATGGTCAGAGATTTATGGAATGAAGATAGTAGGTTCAGCTATCACCATAGTGAACTAAACACACTTGCTACTCCTCTGGCGTCCAGAGGTTGGCCCTGGCTGGAGATATGAATGTAACTGGACTTTGAAGTCATGATCTTGAATGAAGGACTGGAGTGTGATTGTGGAGCAAGAAGAGAGAAATGCCAAGGACTCACTAAAGCACCCCAATACTTAGGGAGTTCACCTTGAAATTCAACCAGGAGCCAAAGTGGCCAGTCAGATGAGGAGAGCTAGGAAAGGGTAATGCCTTTGAAGTCAAATAAAAATATGTGTGAATAGTCATCCATCCAACAAATGTCATGTGCTAAGGAAACTGAGGACTGTGAATTCATTGTTTTTTTGAGACAAGGTCTTGCTTTTGTAGTTCAGGCAGATCCTGAACTCAGCCTCAAACTCACAGCAATCCTCCTGCCTCTGGCTCTCTGGAGCTAGGATTACAGGGGTGAGCCACCATTGCCGGCATTGTGGTATGTGGTACTGATTACTAGTGGGCATGAGTCTCCACACTCGGCATTGTTGTATGTGGTTACCAGGGATCAAACCCAGCCCTTGCACTTACAAGGTAGGCACTGGAACTACTGAGCTAAATCCCTGGCTCTGCGAATGCATTTTTGAGGTTAATAGTGGAGACAAACATCAAAATGATAAGTTTACAGTGTCAAGAAAGGTGTGAATGGCTAGTTAAGGGAAAATAGTATGGAGATTCCTCAAAAGACTAAATTCCATTTGACCCAGCTACTTCCCATCTAGATATCTTCTCAAAATATATTACAGAGCTACATGCACACTTGTGTTTATAGCAGCACAGTTTATAATAGTTAAAATTTAGAAACAGCCTATATGTCCACCAACAAGTGAATCATTAAAAAAAATTTGGTATTGGGCCGGGGAGTTAGCTCAGTGGTTCCGGCACCTGTCTTGCAAGCGCAAGGGCCTGGGTTCCATTCCCCAGTAACCACATAATAATACTGGGTGTGGAGACCCACACCCAGCAGCAACCAGTACCACATACCACAGTGACGGGCGTGGTGGCTCACGCCTGTAATCCCAGCACTCGGGAGGCAGAGGCAGGAGGATTGTGATGTGAGTTTGAGGCTGAGCTCAGGGCCAGCCTAAACCACAAAGCGAGACCCTGTCTCAAAAAACCTAAAAAAAAAAAAAAAATTGGTATTTATATCTAACGGTTTATAACTCAAAGATAAACTTGAGTCGATTATAGGAAAATGGATGTACCATGATATTCAGTGAAATAAATCAGCCACACAAACTTAAATATCTATAAAGAACAAAATGAAAGATAATATGAAGTAAGGAGCTAGGTCTTTCTCAAATGGGAACAGGATCAAGGGATGGAGGGGAGGGAAGAAGTGGGGGTAAGAAACAGAACAAAGTGTGTTGTGTACATGTACCTGCTGTGCTCAAGGAGTGGAAACATCACATGCTGCAAACAGGGACTAATAAAAAAGAATGGTAAATTACCTGTGAGGATAAACATTTGAATGACAAGTTAGTATTGAGGATAAACAGTGGTAAGGGCTCACGAGGCCCTGGGAGAAGAGGAATTGAAGATGGTGTTTTTCCGTGACGAGGAGTAGAAAAATAGGATAGTTGCTAAGAGACTGGGTGTTTTGTTTTCTCTTCCCTCGTTTTTGTTATGGAGAAGTCACCCAAGTCTGTGGGCTAACACTGGAGCTATACAGGGGCACTGTGTGCTGCAAGAGGACACTGAAAAGAGAGACACGGAGATGAGGACCAAGGTCCAGGACACAAGTGTACTGATCGGCCCATGACAGTGACTCCCTGCTAGCAGAGGAGGAACAGAGACCAGCGTAGAGGCAGAGTATATAGTAGCCAGTGTGAGCGTGTGAAACTGGTCGGCAAAACAGGAAGCAAGCTGGGGCGGTGGTGGCATTGTGTCCAACTGTGTCGCAAGTGTGTGTACTGCTAAGTCTTTTTATATGCACATCTTTCTATTGCTCAAAAAGCAGGCATCGACTTTCCACTTTAGAGCAGTTTCTGAGAACACTGGTCCATGGATCTGACTCTCATGTGATCTGGCTTAAATTTATCTGTTAAGGCAAAAAGTCATGGCCCTGTGCTCGGTCAGCTGTCATGCAAATGCAGCCTACGGTCATGAGGCAGAGAAAGGTCATGGAAAGGTGAGACAGCCGTGCCCCATCCAGCTGATATGACCCTTCTAAAAGCAGTAACTACAGAAAGCTGCCAGGAATAAAGGAGTTTGTTTTGTCTTTGTGTCTTGCAGGATGTTAAAGAATGTCTCCCTGACAACAGCCTTGCTTCCTTTACAGAAGGTTTGCAGGTCTGAAATAGTGGCGGTCAGCCTGAGTCAGGGACAATCCACTGAGAGGACACCTCCAACCAGGTGATGCAAATCTGAAGGAGACATATGCACTAATCCACGTGAGGCAGCAGAGGCAATGCCATCTACAAAGTTTGAGGCAGGGTTGCAACAGCCCAAAGAAGCTACAGAAGCATCTGTGCCCAAGTTCACAGTGCAGAGAGGCTGAGGAGAGACCACTCTAGGTGGGAGCAGATCCCATGGGAGCAGGACTGTCACCTACCCTGGCAGAGACCTTTTCAAAGGTAAGGGGCCCAGGTGTGTTGCCACACATGTGTAATCCTGTTGTAGGAGTCTGACGCAGGAGGGTTGCAAGTTCAAACCTAGTCTGAGCAACTTAGCAATTTAGCAAGATGGTTTCAAAATGAAACTGTCAAAATGAAAAAAAAAAACAATGCCCTGGGATGAATGTTCCAGATGTGTTTCACTGCTCACCCGCTGACTTTCATCAGCTTATTATGAATAAAGTTGCTACAAATGGTAAGTACCTGGTGCCAGAACTTCTGGGTCCTGCCATGAGTGTATATATGACTTTATAAAAAATTTCCTGTTTTCCAAAGTAGCTTCAAATTTCACAGTGTCACCTTAGTAAGTAAAGGGCCCAGTTGCCCTGAATTTTCTCCAAAGGTGGGTTGTCACATTTACCCATTTCAGCCATTCTGGATGGTATCCAGTGGTTGCACATTGTGTTTTGGGGTTTATACTCTTTATGTTTTTTTCTTTGAGATGGGATTTCACCATGTTCCCCAAGCTGGCCTTGAACTCTTGGGCTCAAGTTATCCTCCTGCCTCAGCCTTCTGAGTAGATGGGACTAGAGACAACCAACCACTTGTGATGGTAATTGCATTTCCCTGATGACTAAAGGTATCGAGCATCTCTTTCTTGTCCACTGGTCATTTGTATATATCTTTTTTGAGATCCTCCAATCCTTTGCTCACTTTAAAAATAAAGTTGAAGGTAATCTTGCTATTGAGCTATAAGCATATATGATATGAAGTTGGAAACAAAGTCTTTGTCACATACTATCGGTTCCTATTATCTCCCATTGTGAGGCTCGTCTTTCAGCAAGATTTTTGTTTTCTACAGCTTTATTGTCTGTATAGCTTTATTTATATAATTCAGATACTCCCTTTAAAAGTTTTTAATGGTACCCTTTTTTAAGAGTAGATGTTTAAATTTCTTGATGAATTCTAAATTTTTTTCTTTTCTTGCTCAGGTTTTCTCTGCTCTAAGCAACTTTTGCCTATTCCACAATTATAAAGCTTTCCCCCTACATTTTCTCCAAGAAGTTGCTCCATTTAGGTCTATGGTCTACTTCAATTTAATTTGTATGTGTGCAATAGGGAAAAAGTTAAGGCTCTCAGAATTTTTTTTTTCTAAAAGTGAATTAACAAAACACACAATGTGGTCTGGCTTCAAAGACTGAGTTATACCTCAAGCCAGAAAAAGTCACTGATTTCCCAACACCATGTGGCCTAAGAGGAAGCCGTGAGGTAAAGCCCAGATTTTGTGGGTTTTGTGTAAATATATTCCAGGTAGTAGTCTCATACCTCCTGTTATATTTACCCATAACTGTCCATTCCCAACATCCAGCTCTGAGTAAAAGAATTAAAATCAAAGAAGTTCAAAAGAAGGTGAAATCCTTGGTGGGAAGAAAGAAAAGAACACATGAATTCTCACCCTGCTCCTGTAGGCACAACCCCTGGGCCCGAGACAGAGAAGTTAGAGCTCAGATGTGATTTCATAACGAGCCAAAGCTGTCTTGGCCACAGACCCTTTCTGCCCTCTGACCCTTGACCTTTCCACACTGTCAGGATTCACACTGGGTACCTGAAATCCCCTTCAAGGATGCACAAGGCAGAGTGAGGAGTTTGGAGCCAGTAACACTGAGAGCAACTGGTACCGAAACCCAAGGCTTTAATGGAGTGGAACTTTGCCAGTCTGTGATATTCATCTGAAGTAGGCACAGGAGCCCACACCTGACTGGCAACAGTCTGTGTGGCATTCTTTAATCTGGGGCAGGTGGGATCCCTCTGGGATGAGGGGACTTAGGACTTGCAGCCAAATATACTATGCCAGGGAATTTCTTTGTGGTCAACTCTCACTCCAAAAGGTGGAGGAAGGTTATAGTAATATCATTAGGCTTTCTATCTGACTTTGGGGCAAAGGAGACCTGGATTCTGTGACCTGCCTTAGGGAAGGTAAATTCTAGTTTCTGTGCCTTGCCATAGAGAGAATGAGAGGTACAGATAGGAGAGCAGGGAAGGTCAGACAGAAACTTTGTTTCTGAGGGCAATTCTGGGGCCCTGATTTTGGGATTTCATTCTCTGAGCTCCAACACTACACAGTTGGTGCCATATCCATTAACTCCAAACACTAGGCTAAGAGTAAAATTTAAGTGGTGAAGAAGGCAGCCAGGGCATGGGGGTAGATGGGGCCCAGGTCCAGGAGGAGGTGGGCTGCAGGGCTTGGCCCCTGTCTAGTCTGGTCTGGTGATACACAGCGACTTCATCATAGTGGGCACAGGTGAGCTTCCACAGGGCAGGAGAGACACCACCTTCTTGGTCATCACCCCTTACTTCAACACCTACTGTACCTCCTGTAGTGAGAGGAAGTTCAAGATGGACTTACACTTAAGATACAAAACACACAGAGACAAGTATGTACAATTTATTTATTAAAATAAAAATACAATTTTGTAACTTTGGAAACTGAGGTTGTATCATCAAAGTTGGGGCAGAGGGGTTGTTCCTGGCCTTGGTTTTTTTTAGTTTTTTTGTTTTGTTTTGTTTTGTTTTTATGTAGATGAAGCCCGTCTTGGCAGTAGCTCTCTCAAGAGTCAGTGTCCTTCTGGGTCAGTAGAATTCTTTCAGGAGACTCAGTATCTCAAAGATCTGTCCCATGACTTCGACAAAAGTCAGCCAGCCAGATTTCGGCTTAAACTTCCTTACAAAGCCATTTTCCTAGGAGAGAAAAAGATGTAAGATTTTGGAAGCTGGCAGAGAGGAGGCTTGCTCGAATCAAAAGCAAAGACATTCAATTTGGGCAGCATAAGTTATCAGTCTTTCTTTTGCTGTCACTCTTTGTGTCCGGCCCCTCACCTCATCACTCTTTACCTGCAGTCTAGCCCGTATGCACAGCCATGTCCCACAGAGGCACCTCGTGTGTGTTTTTCACTGTTTGCAGCCACATGTCAAAAGGTAAAAAGAAACAGGCACAAGTAATTTTAAGATATAGCTAATAGACATTATATTTAATATACCTAAAAATTATTTAAATATGCTAACAGTATGAATCATTAATAAGATATTTCATCCTCCACTCCAAATGTTCCAAGTCTGATCGCATTTAGTACTTCCAACCTAATTCAAATTGGTCATATCTCAGTTATTATCTAGCCACAGTGACTACTACATCTCTGTTGGGAACCACCCTGTTTGGGAATTACAAGGTCAAAATTGACCAGGACTTCCTGCCTGCAAAGGACTTTGGACTTGACTCTTATCTTCATCTCTGGTAACAACAGGGACTCAATGGTTCCACATGCTGTGATGCTTCAGAGCAGAACTGCACCGGATCTCCCCCTTCTCAAGGACTATTGCTGACATCTGCCTTGCCCCCGAGGAATCCTCATCTACATAACTTCTCTAGGACTATTGTTGGTGTGGCCCTGCCTTTCTGGGGTATTTTGGAATGTAGATAATAAAAGGTCTGGTAGGCTGGGATCTGGAGTCCTTGCCGCCCAGAGTAGCACGGATCAGACCCAAGCTCAGTTTTCTCTAAGTCTCATTTCTTCCTAATTATTAATTATTTCTCCGTGTGCCGTGAACTCACAGGAGTCTGGAACTTAATGCAAAAGTTCTAGTTACGTTCCCTTCCCCTGTTTACTACACAGCTCCCTCTTGAAAACAGAGCATCTGCAGAATAAGAAAATAGTGCTGCAGTTATGGCCAAGATACGCTGACCTGGGCTGGCATTTCTGATCTCTAGTTTTCAGGGCTGATTATTTTCCAGTTAGGTCTTCTTTTTAAGGAAGGAGGAATAGCTGCAATAAACACAGACGTAGAGGGTAGAGTCTAATTTCTTCTTTCTCTTTCAAGTGTCTGCACTTAAAATTCATTTAGACTTATAAACTACTATATGGAGAATTATGAGGATTCAGAGTAAATCCAAATTAGATCAGTGCACTTGAATCTATGAAAAAGTTGATTGTTTCTGCTATGATTCATTCTCCGCCAGGCTAGATATAGCTTCTTGTTTGTTTTTTTGTACCCAAAGAGCATTGGGTTACATCTCCTCCAGCTTATTTTATTTTGAGACAGAGTCTTGCTAAATTGCCTAAACTGGACTCAAATTTATGATCTTCCTGCCTCAGACTCTGGAGTAGCATCGAAATACCATACTGAACTCCTCATCTCCTCTTAAAGGTCCACTTCTTAGTGCCACCACAGTGGCAGTTACCATTTACTAAGGATTTTGCAGGGGACAGCTGAACCTCAGCAATGCGGTATACTATTTTATGTGTCAGACTTCCGTGGGACCAGAGTGACTCAATTTAACAAAAGACTGGTGTTCCCAGAAATCAACACACCTGAACATTCTTTGTGTACTACTAAATTACTGGCAGGAAAATGCATCCTTATTGCATACATATTATTTTTTATAGAAATTACATTTGACCACCTATCTGTTTAATGACTGTATGGTTTTACAACCTGCTCCTCAGACTTACAACATGCATTCAGACTCAAGACACAGGAACATGAGTAGCAACATGGCCTTTCGGTGGCCTCTTCCACATTATAGCTCTGCAATTTTTGCTGATTGTACTATACAGTACAGTACTGCAGCTTTATGTTCTGTTCTACAGTACTGCATGTCAGAGTTACAAAAATAAAAGCAAAGTCAAGTTAAATTTTCTGTTGACCATTTCTTTGTTCTGAGCATTGTAATGTATGAACTATTTACAGTTCCTCATCTAGTGACCGATCCATTTAACAACATTGTCACAAGAACAGAACTCGGTTGTCAAATGAGGACTGTCTAAAATGGCCTTAAACTACAGACTGCGTCATTAAAGGAAATATTTTTGCAAAGAACATATTTGCAAAAGCATTTTGAAAAGGAAAAAAGTCAATGCCACACACTCACAGGGTATACTGAGCACAGTCACAATTAGGATGCACATAATTACAGTATAAAAACTTTCAACATTGCCTCACATATTCCAGGTGACATTTCTAGGTCTGTAGAATATCCCACTAGTTTAATGTGACATAATTTACTTCACCAGTTCCTGATTGTTAGACTTGAGTTGTTTGCAGTTTAACCCTTCTTAGAAATAATGCTTCCTGGGCCAGGAATTTAGCTCAGTGGTTCTGGCGCCTGTCTTGTAAGTGCGAGGACCAAGCTTCGATTCCTTGGTAACCACATACAATACTGGGTGTGGAGACTCACGCCCAGCAGCAATCAGTACCACATACCACAGTGCCGGGCGTGGTGGCTCACGCCTGTAATCCCAGCACTCGGGAGGCAGAGGCAGGATGATTGCTGTGATGTGAGTTTGAGGCTGAGCTCAGGGCCAGCCTGAACTAAAAGTGAGACCCTGTCTCAAAATAAATAAATGAAAAAAGAAAGAAATAATGTTTCCAAGGGCTGAGGATTTAGCTCAGTGGTTCCAGCCCCTGCCCCCTAAGTGCAAAGTCCTGACTTCAAAGTCATGGCTTTATCCTTATCTGCAATAGGAGCTGATATTCAAAAATAACACTGAGAGTTTAGTAGGCTTTAAACAGGGCCTATTGGTCTAAAAACCAAGAATACTGTGTTGAAATGTCATTTTCTTTAGCTGCTAGTAATGTTTTCCTGTGTACTTTTAATGATTTACGTTTCTCTTATCAACAACCTTTCTCTTTTTAAGTATTAAAAGGTTTGATGATTTTCTCTTATATTGAAATGAACTCTTTTATGGTAAATGTAAATATTTTTCTAGTCTTCTTTGAATTGTAGTTTCAAGTTTTTCATCTTCATATAGCTGAATTGTTCATTTTGTTTCTTAGTTCATACTCTTTTCTTTAGAAGTTGAATACATTTTAGAAAGATGACTTGTTAACTATCCAAACCCGTTAGACCTTGATCACTGTCATGTTTACAAGAAATCATTACACTTGACAGATATGGGGTAACGAAAATTCTAGGAAGGGGAGGAAGGAAGTGTCTACAGTATATAAAGTATGTGGAAAACCCCAGGTGTTTACCCAGGCAGCCCGGGCGCAGTCTTCCCTCCTCGAGAGCAGACCCCACATCCAGCACGTAGGCACAGAGAGCTTGGGCAATCTGCGCGTGGTGACTTCCTGTGTCTGCTGTGACCTGCTCTCTGTGATGCTGAGCGATGGTGCCACAGCTCCGACTCTCTTCTGTCACACACACCGTATAGCTTCCCTTTTTCTTATTAGTCATGCCATGAGCTATCTAGATCTGGACCTTGCAAGACACAGGCCAAATGTTTTTTGGAGAAATATTTAATAACACTACTTTAATAATTTTCCAGTCAACCTGGTAGTGTTTTGGAAATGAGTGCAGTGAAAGAAGCAGAATATTCACATTGCAACCCAGGTCTGGGCATTAAAGAGTTGGGTTGTGGTAGGTATCTCACTGTTCCTGCACCTCAGTTTCCTCATTTGTTAAGGGGGAGCATCAGGCTAGAAGTCATTTTTGATGCAGATATTTTAGAACTATAGATTATAAATTAATTAAATACACCATGTGGCTCATTTAGTTAGCCTATATTTTTAAAACCTATGTCTGAACCAGACAAGGTGACAAACACCTGTAATCACAGATACTCAGGAGGCTGAAGCAAGAAGACTGAAAGTGGAGGCCAGCCTGAGTGACTTACCAAAACTTTGTCTCATAATAAAAACTATAAAGGCTGGGGATAGCTCAGTGACTGAGCACTTGCTTAGCATGTGGGGGCCTGTGAGTTAAAGTCCTGTTCCAAAGAGAAAGTGGGGGATGGGGAGCTGTGTTCACATGAGCAAATTAAAGCTGTAACTGGGGGAAAGGTGAGAGCACTCCCTCCACCCCCCTTCCTCTCTTCTCACAGAACCATACCTCCTGCCATATTGCAAAGCAGCCAGAGGTGGCCTCAGTCTTTGGTGTGCCCAGCCTCCAGACATAAGGGCTCTTTTCCTCATCGCCTACCTACCCAGTCTGCAGTATTCCATTCCAGCAGCAGAGAACAGACTGTGAGGATGACAGTATTCCAAGACACAGACAAACACCACACAGTTATTTCCATCTCTGCAGCTCTGCAGCCACATGTCCATTTGAGAGCTCTTCCTCTGTGGTGATCATATCCCCACGCTGTCTCCCTAGCTGGCCTGCAGGACCTGCCACACAGCCAGATGACAAACAGCTAAGCAAACACGTGTGGAATGTGGCACACAGTGGTGAAAGCTGTTGTGGAGTTAGGAGCATGCTGTGGAGACAGAGGTGGCGAGCCAGCCACTAATGGAGTTGTCAAAGGAGATCTGAAGGATACAGCCTTAGTGCAGAGAGAACTGAGTGAGGAGAAAGAGGGCCACTCAAACTCTGGGGGAAGATTATTCTACGCAGAGGAAGGAGCAGGTACAAAGGCCCTGGGGCATAACCTCAGAGTTTATCCAGGACGTCAGAGCTGTGACAGAGCAGGGTATATCAGTATAAAATGAGACTTAGGCAGAGGTTGGAGGCCAGACCAGGGAGGATCTGAGTCCAAAGATAAGGACTTTGCATTCTGTTCCCGGGGAGGAGTACCTCAGAGGAGTCTACTTACGCCAGGACATGATGTAATTCTCATTTTCTTAATTACCACTCTGCATGCTCTGTAGAAAACAGATCATATTAGAGCAGGACAAGAGCAGGAGAGAGGAAACAGGCTGTGGACTTGGCTGTGTGGGGGAGGAAGGAGCCTGGGCATGACTGCACACACAGGACAGGACCGAGAAGCCACAGCCAGTGTGGCTGGATGAGATGAGGGTGCTGCATGGGATGGGGACTTGAAGCCAAACTGGGTCCCAGAGCCACAGCGCTATCCCAAGGGCCATAGCAGAAGGCCTTCTCTAACTCCCATGTCAGTGCTATGTGCTTCCGACTGACTTAGATTGTGTCTCTCCTGGCTTCTCATTAAATGATCTTAAATCTCAGTTAAAATTTGAAAGATACGTAAAAAGAGTTTGGTCCCTAAAGGCTATATGCTGGTATTTAGGATCATCCTATCCCACTGCCAGATCTTTACACTTTTGGAAGATGGCTTTGCCAAACTGAATGTTTTAGTGGTTGTGAGTCCATAGCACGCATGGTGTTTCTCTTTTAAGAGGAAAGATGTTAATGTATGAGTTGTTTTTTCTAAACTAAAACCTCAGTACTCAGGTTTAGATGCAGTGTTTTCACTTTGCCATAAATAAGTGGGTTTGGAGTTGCAGTTTGGACACTTGTCTCTACAACATTCACCATCCCTCAGTCATCCAGGGCTCTGTATGCCCAGCTTGCCCATTTCCTTGAGCTCAAATTATCCTGGCCCTTATTTAGAGAAGGAAGGAGGGAAGAAAGGAAGGGGGGAGGAAAGGGAGGGAGGAGAAAGACAGCCTCTTGACCTCACTCCTATGACCCAAGCTTTAATGTTCTGCTTACATGGGGGGCATCACTCTGTGCATTCCTACTTTCAAAGGGGCTTTCTTTTGTCATTTAAAGAAAATTTTTAAATTACATATTTAGACTTTTTGGAATTCCCCACATAACTCTAGAGTTTCAAAGTCTCTGACAGTTCACAAAGCATTTTCACAAAGGTGTTTTTGAGCCTTTCACCTTCCCTTCTGAGGTAGACGTTGTCTTTATTGAATACTGTGGATATATTATGTTATATCACACATTATTATCTGGATTATGTAAGGATTCCAAGTCTCAGGAAACTTCAGTAGTGTATCCAAGGTTATATCTCAAGTAAGCAAAGAAAATCAAGATTCATCTCCCGTTTTCTTGCTCATTCAATCTCCGTGTCAACATATATTCATTGCACTGCTTCTACACGAGAGGCCCTATGCTAAGGCCAAGGTCTAGAGATGCGTTCTGTAGACATGATTCCCCCTACGGAACCTAAGGCCCAAAGATTCTTCCTACTCCCCCACCATAGGCTTCAGAGAATGCCACATCACGGAGGGTTGTGTCAAAATGAAGCATAATCCCCATGGATGAGAGGCATGGATTTCATCTCACGATCACTCTTTCATTTTATTTTCTTTCCTTTGATGTGTGTCTCACTATGCTTTCCATGCTGTCCTTGAACTCAAGGGTTTAAGCAACCCTTCTGCCTCAGCCTCCCCAGTAGCTGGGACTACAACACCTGCACCCCATTACTACAGAATATTGTACTGGCATTCATGAACCATCTTCTTCTGAATTCTAAAGATGCCAACCATAAAACACAACAATAGCTCTGTCATCTGATCTTCAGAGAGTCCCTCCATTTTTAGCACTTCAGAAAATAATAGAAAATATAGAAGAGGAAGAAAAAGAGAGACTAGAGTCTCAAACAAAAGAAAGGGAGCATAGGAGCTCAAACAGATAATAAAGAATAAGGAATGAGACTGTGGGCCCACTTTTGTTATACCAGACTTATTCTTCCCTCTACAGCATCTACTTAACATGGTGATTAACATCTGTCTAGCTATAGTCAATGACATAGCATATGGAGACTAAATATATTCATCATATTCTCTCAGTGGAAGGAGAGCAATATCACTATTGGCTGCACAAGTCTCCCGGAGCTTGTGTTGAGTATGCGATTGCAGAACTATTCCAAGAGCTTTGATTTACTTACTGATTTGACCCTTGATAAGTGCTGGGAAATAGAATGTGACATCTTCCAGTTCTGCTGAAGAGGAAAAGCCCTAGGGAAGTTCCATAGCTTGTTCAAGTCACACAGACATCAGCACCAGACCCAGAAATGAACCCAGATCTGTCTGGATCAGGTTCAGCACCCCATGTGCTCTCACACTACGTTCCCA
Source organism: Petromus typicus (assembly GCA_004026965.1). Taxonomy (NCBI): domain Eukaryota; kingdom Metazoa; phylum Chordata; class Mammalia; order Rodentia; family Petromuridae; genus Petromus; species Petromus typicus. The sequence continues at coordinate 17,806 of PVIR01007125.1, forward strand.
ACCCAGAAGTCTGCACAAAGTCTCCAGGCATTTAAAAAACATAATTAGATTTGATCTTGTGTGTTATGAGCAGTGGTGTTTGCAGTTTTTTTTTTTTTCAGAAGAATAGGAAGGGAGAAGTTGGTGCCACTTGATAAAGTTGTGCACTGCCTCTTCCCTTTTCTTGTGACCTACTGACTCGGCAGCACTGGCATGTGATCACGCATTTCCCTGAAATAAATCATTCAAGAATAATGTCGTCCAGTTGGGCGTGGAAGCACATGCCTGTCATCCCAGCGCGCTGAGAGGCTAGGCAGGAGGATTTTAAATTTGAGCCCATCCTTGACAGCTTAGCAAGACCCTGTCTCAACGTCAAAATAAATACATAAAAATGCTGGGGCTGTAGCTCAGTCCAGAGTTCCAGATTCCATTTGCAGTACTGCCACTAATTAATCAATCAATCAATCTGAGATCTATCAACAGCACTGTGCAGAACTCTCACTTTGCCATCGCTGTGTGTACTGATGCCAGGGAGCACCACCCAGAGTTAGTAGGACTGATGTCTCCATGAGCTGCCAATAGAACACTGTGACTGTCTGGACACAACATCTCAGTGAGTCTCTGGCACATCCACAGACTCAGCTGAGGAGGAGCATGGGACCCATGTGTGGTGTGACGGATGACGAGTGTGTGCTTGGTCATGCACTGACGTCTCCATGTTGGCCCCACCATGCTCACTTGGGACCCCCAAAAGAAAGACTGATGTCTGGAAATTCTAGGAGACAATCCCACATCCCATTCACTCTGTGTTCTAAGTACTCTCAATATGAACTATGAAGAAGTCGAATTTTAAGTCAGACGTATTCCTGTCCTGAGTTCCTTGTGTCCTGCTGGGCAGGGGCAGAGACTCCCAGCTCAGAGTGACCATGCAAGCTGCCTGTTCCTCTGCAGGCTCATCTGATAGGCAGCCTCTGTACACAGAAGTGGCCTTCACTTGAAACTGACACAGTACAGCAAAAATGTTGCTGAGGCCTTCAGCATAGCTTCCTTCCTTCATCCAGAAGAGAACAAGAGCAGGCTTCACCCAACCCACAGCTCGCTGAGTAAAAGAGAAGAGTTCCAGGAAGAAGGGCACAATTGAGAAAGAGGATTGGTTCTAATAGGGCCCATTGTTAGGCAAGAAGGCCTGAGACAAAAGGGAAGAGGCACAACATAAAAGATGAATATATCTGATGGTTTTTTTGTTGTTGTTGTTTTGTTTTTTTCCCTCTTTATGACAGTACTGGGGATTCAACCCAGGGCCTTCGCACTGAGCTACACCTCCAGACCTTTTATTTTTTATTCTTGAGAAGAGTCTAATTATATTTTGCAAGCTGGTTTTGAACTTGAGATTCTCCATTCTCTGCTTCCCAAGGAGCTTGGATTACAAGCATGGAGACCTGCCTTGCATCAAACATTTATTTTTAAAGATGGGGTCTCATCTTGTAGTTTGAGCTGGCCCTGAGCTCACTATGTAGCCAAGGCAAACCTCGAACTCACAGCAATCCTCCTGCCTCTGCCTTCTGAGTGCTGGGATGTGAGCCACCACACCTGGCACTCTGATATGTGGTACTGATTGCTGATGGCTTTGTGATTGGCGATGGCAATTGCCCAGCTTTGTGTTATATGATTACCGGGGATCAAACTCAGGATCTTGCATTTGCAAGGCAGATGCCAGAACCACTGAGCTAAATAAATCCTCAGCCCTATCAAACATTTTTTGTAACAAACTTTTAAACATTCATGACAACCGAAAGCAGGTATAGTTTTTTTTTTGTTTTTATTTATTTATTTTTTTTTTTTTAGGTTTTTTGAGACAGGGTCTCGCTTTTGTGGTTCAGGCTGGTCCCGAGCTCAGCCTCAAACTCACATCACAATCCTCCTGCCTCTGCCTCCTGAGTGCTGGGATTACAGGCGTGAGCCACCACGCCCAGCACTGTGGTATGTGGTACTGGTTGCTGCTGGGTTGAGTCTCCACACCCAGTATTGTTATGTGGTTACCGGGGAATCGAACCCGGGACCTTGCGCTTGCAAGACAGGCGCCAGAACCACTGAGCTAACTCCCTGGCCCCCAGAAAGCAGGTATAGTTTTAAAAGATAAAAAAACTAGAAGAAATCTGCTACATGCAAAAATAATTTTTATCCACACTATTCAAAGGATCCTATAAATCCATAAGAAGAAAATCAAAATGATACAAAAATGGGCAAACACTATAAACAGGTAATTCCCTGAATAAGAAGACAAGTTCTTAAAAAACAGATGAAAAGATGCTCAATATGCTAAGATGTGTAGCCCTGCTAATAACCAAGGAAACAAGAATCAACCCAAAGTAAACAACAAAGTAGAAAAATTATAAAAGATTGTTGCAGCTTAATACAGACATTACCTAATTAATAAATATTCAGATTTATGAGCCGTATTTTCCTTTGTACAGTTCTGTACACTTTTTACTAGGGCTCCAAGGTCTTATCGTGTTCTGTAATTTCTGCTGATTGTACTACGTAGGACAGTACAGTACTGTGGTTTTATGTTCTGTTATACATCACAGAACTACATGTAAGAGTTATGCAAATAAAAGCAAACTCATCAAGTTGGAGTTTTCTTTGACTAGGTCTTTTTTCTGAATATTGTAATGTACATACTACATCAATTTCTCATTTAGCCATCAATTCATTTAATGACCTAGTCACAGGCACTGAACTGGGCGATTGAATGAAGAGTGTCAGTATTAGCTTACTGGTGGTGGAAACAGCTCTAACAAGCTGCTAGGGAAAGTGTGACTCAAGGGGACCATGCTGATAGACAAGGGTCTATTAGACATACATCATGACCCAATAGTCTTATGACCTAACATCTGCCCTAGAAACACACACGCGTGCGCACACAGAGAAAAGGTCATGAGGATAGTCAGTAAAGCACTCTTTGTGATACCAAGGTCTGGAAATAACCTAAATATCCATCAGTTAGAAGGCTGCTATATTCAATCAGCATGCTTTGCATGTAAAATAATAAGTAATGACTTGGGAGAGGTGAGAGCTAGCTAGAACTGGGCATTGGAGAGAGGCTCTGATGAGATATAATTGCTGTTTTTAAAATAAGTATTAAGTGTATTGCAATGGAAAGGAGAGCATATGTACTACCTCTGGCTCCAAAAGTCTTCTTTCCAGTGCCAGTTCTTCTGTCTTGCCTTTTGGAGGCATTGATAAAAAATTAAATTTTTATTTAAAAATTCTCTTGAAAACAGCTCTTATTAGTAACACAGTACATTGTTTTGTGGGGTTTTTTAACAGCCTATAAATTGTTATAATAGAAAACAGAAAAAAATCAATTTGCAAGTAAACTTGCAAAATGTACCCTATCTTTTGCAACCTAGTAAATACCTACATGGAACAGCATCTAACAGCAACTCTTTCTGTACTAATTCTGCATTGTCATGTCAATCTGCTACACTAAGTGTGAGCCACTGCCCTGACCTGCCCTGGGAAACTGCTTTATTGGTTCCCAAACCTCACTACAGCAATTCACAGTCAAAAAGGAAAATTTGAGACAGGAGTATTTTCTAGCTATTAAGCTCAAGGATTCATTGGAAATGAGCCAAAAAGAATTTTTTTTAACTTTGAGAAATTAGAAATATATAAAACAAACCACCCAAAGAAAATAAAATCCTTGGGTAAGTGTTTTATCATTGTTTCAATTAGCAAGGCAATTCTCATTTCCTAGTTCACATTAAAGAAATAAATAGAAGAAGGGAAGAATGCCAAAGACAATGTCCACTTAACATACCCAGCCTCCGTTTTGCCGTATCCAGTCTCCTGTGTGGTTCATTATGAACTCAGCCATGAAGTAAGAAATCTCGTTGTAAGTGTCCACATCTGGGGCAGCCGGCTCTCGCGGCAGCTTCTTGAGGATGACCCCCCCAAAAGCAAATATAGTCACAATCCGTCCCCAGTTAATGATACCATCCTCAAACTCCTTCTCCATCACCTGGTTGAATATTGTCCTGGCAATGTCTATGGATGCCACATCAAAACTGTCCAAGCTTGACTTCAGTTTCTTCTCAACTTCTTTCTGGACTGAGAAAGCCACATCCTGTAGCACTCTGGATGTCCTGCTGGGACATGTCTTGCGCTGAGGTACCTGCAGGATGTGGAGCAGGTACTCCTGGGCCAGAGTTTGAGTGTATCTGAACTCCACGTCAATCATCTTGGGCTGGGAAGAGCAGTCTGGAGCTGACTTGCCCGGGGCCTGGGCAGGCATATCGAGGCAGCTGGCAGTGAAGCCGAGCAGGATGTGACCCATGGTGATATCTGCTAGGCAGTGGAATTTCTGTTTGCATCATGATTTAGGATCCTTCCTCCTACTTTCGTGCGTAGGCTGTGTTTGAAAGAGAAAGTTTAAATTGTGTAAGAGGAAAATGTTCTGAAGAGGTCACTTCCTCATCCTGTGATTAATGCAGTTTTAAAGTCATACATGCAAGGAGGTGGAGCAATCCAGATCTTCACACATTGCTCATGGGAATGTAACTCATGAGAAAAAGTTTGATAGAACCACCAAACCCCAGCCAGTCTACTGGAGGAGCTGAAGATGGGTCCTCCCAAATAGGCCAAGTTGGAAGACTGGCAGTTTCAAGCTGAAATCACTGAGGGAACTGTCGGTTTAAGAGCCATGTGGCTGGTAGTGGAGCTGCAGTGTACCTGATTAAACAAACTAAAGCTGCTTTAATTTCTAAGAGCTTCTACCGGCCACCCCACCCATATCTTTCAGTAGCATCCTCAGATTCATTCCCTTTATTCAGATCCCCATTTGTTATGCACAGAATTATTATCTAAAAAAACACAAAAGTATCCTACTTTGCTCATTTATTTGGACTCCACTTTTTTTTTCTTTTTCAGTTTTTTGAAACAAGCCTTGCTGTATAGTTCAGGCTGGCCTTGAACTCCCAGTGATCCTCTTGCCTCAGCCTCCAGCATTACAGGTATACATCACCACAGCTTATTCTAAAATGGTAATTTTGTATTAGCTTCACCTTACAAACAAGCCTTGGTGTGGCAAGGAGTGAGGGATAAGTCAGATTAACAGAAAATTGGAATGGACATAGAAGAGGCTTGAGTGTCAGAAGCCCTGGCCCCTCAGGGCTGCCCTACTTGGCAGCACCTCTTCGTACTTGCTATGCTATGAGAAGGGGGAGAAACACCTCCTGTTTACTCCAGAATTCCTGCAAGAAAACAGGCTTTAAACCTTAGATCATGTTTTTAAGTCAAGTAAACTATGCAATGTATAATCTAGTATCTATGAGGTTGGACCGAGTACTGACCTTTGAGTCAGAGGCCCTGGGTGACTCCCAGCCAAATCTGTCTCCTCCACTCACTCCGTCCCTGGCTGGGGCTTCCTTGGTAGAGGGAAGTAATCCACACTAACCTTGCAGTTGAAATGAAATTGTTTTTAAAAGAGACAGTCTATCACCATGTTTCCTGAAACATAGGTGCTCACGCAGAGCAAGCTCCTTGTTGTATTTCTATGGATTAATAAGGAATCTGGCTCTTGCTCCCCTCTCTTCTCAGTGAGTACATAACTTCGTAAGTGCACAGTTTGAAGTGAATAGCAGATCTGTCATTTTATTTCACTTTGGCAGCAATTCTGAGCAAAGCTTGGGAGAGATGGTGAAATGAGTGGCTGAGAGGAATGTTACGGACTTCGGGGTGGATTTTGAATCTCCTCCCATGAGTACTCAGCTATTACAGTAGCTTCTAAGCCCTTAGGGGAGGTGGGGAACCATTCCTGTCTGGCAGCTGCATGCTGAAAAGGCAGTGATAAGAAGGGAAGAATTCATGGTATCTGGAAAACTTGGGTCCCCTTTATTTCCCCATTCCTAGCTGGAGTGAGATTGATTGCAAGTGGGGAAAAAATCAATAGGCAACTTATATCCTTGCTACCACAGGGTTCAAGGAGAAGGGAGAAGGCTGATTAGTGTACTGAGCTCCTATGTGGATAAGAGTCTGGACTCAGAGCTTCCCGGCTACTCTGCCCCTGAATATGCACTGAGGTCATGCATCCCACAGGCCATTCCCAGCCAGTGACAGCAGGGCAAGAACACTAAGGCCATCCTGCAAGACAACTTCCCTTGACAAGTAACTGGTTCGGGAGCCCCTGAGTTTGTAGAAAACTTTCCCTGCTGCATAGCCATGGAAAGCTCTCCCTCGCCTCCTTCCCTTGTCTCAGTTGCATGGTCAATCTGGATAGCATAGTCTCTGGCAGCTCACTCAATGCCTCTTCTCCCTCCAGTTCTCTGACTGCACATCTACCTACTTCCTCATGGAATTTACTTCTGGGAGTAGACAGACTCACTTCCGGGAGTACCTGGATCCACTTCTGGGAACACCCAGATCAACGCAGGATCCATTCAGAACTAGGAGCTTACAGTTCTGTGGCAGCTTACATCTCCAGAGTTCCCCTGGGAAAGTCCTCCCAGACTGTGCACAAAGCCAAAGGCAGGCTATTCTTCCCTCAGATCCTTTCTGGGCATCATAAAAAACACAAAATGAGGGGGCATTTGGGATTTCTTCTGCTACATTCACCTGGTGCTGAGCATTTATGAAAAGTAATAGAAGCTCCTGGTTTAAGAGTTGCAGCATTATGAGGTTGGAGACTAGCTCATTTATCTTTCCAACCACTGTTCCTGCCTGAACCTCAGAAAGCCAAGTAGTTAATCTTTGCTGAGTAAATAAAACACATTTACATCACAGCCAGGTCCAACTATATATATATATATTTTTTTTTTTTAAGGTGTTTTGAGACAGGGTCTTGTTTTCTGCTTCAAGCTGGCCCTGAGCTCAGCCTCAAACTCACATCACAGCAATCCTCCTGCCTCTGCCTCCCCAGTGTTGGGATTATAGGCGTGAGCCACCACGCCCGGCATTGTGGTATGTGGTACTGATTGCTGCTGGGCATGAGTCTCCACGCCCAGTTTTGTATGTAGTTACTGAGGATTGAACCCGGGCCCTTGCACTTGCAAGACAGGCACTGGAACCACTGAGCTAAATCCCCGGCCCAGGTCCAGTTATATTTAGGACTTCATGTTTCTGATCTGAATCAGAGGAGTTGCTTTAAAAATTCTCACCTAGGGTGGGTGGGGCTATGGGAAAAAATGAGAATTAAGTTGTGTCTTATACTGGTACAAATCCCCATTATGGAGTGCAATCATGATGTGTATATTTAATGTACCAATAAAGATAATTTAAAAAAAATTCTCACCTACTATAGCTCATATTAATGTATTTTAAGATGCTTCCAAATAATCACTTTTCAAAGGTAAGTGGGAGAAAGGCAAAATATTTTCCTCAATGAATTATTTTTGTATATAAAATACAAAAGGGCTAAGGTGGAAGGAGGTGGAGAGAAGGAGTCAAAGATAAGTGACTGACCGTGAAGTGGTGTAAGACATGGGGGTGCCCCTCCTCCATACCACTATGGTCTGTTTGTGTTCCCTGGGGCCAACATACAGACTACAGGGACTAGTTCCTGTCCTCTGAACTGCTCGATCTACACACAGAATTCTGCACAAAATCGAGCCACCCTAAGTACACTCTGAACAGGTTGACCAGAATGAGGGGGGGAGCTAGAAGCCATTTGTGTATCCATTACTCCATAAATGTGAGCTAAGATACTACTATGTACTGTACCCTGGACTGTGCTGGGTGCTGGAGAGAAAAAATTCCTGTGCTGGTGATGTGCTTCAGTGGTAAAGCACTCTCCTAGCATACATGAAGCCCTTGGCTTAATTCCAAGCATTGAAGAAAAATTCTTTCCCTCAAAAGAGTTCTCAGTCTAGAAGAAACTTGACCATATTGTAGGTAATCCAATGATCCATAGAAAAGAATAATCAGGGCTGGGGAGTTAGCTCAGTGGTTCCGGCGCCTGTCTTGCAAGCTCAAGGACCCTGGTTCGATCCCCGGTAACCATATACCATACTGGGTGTGGAGACTCATGCCCAGCAGCAACCAGTGCAAGGACGTGGGTTCAATTCCTGGTAACCACATACAATACTGGGTGTGGAGACTCACGGCCAGCAGCAATCAGCACCACATACCACAGAGCCGGGCGTGGTGGCTCACACCTGTAATCCCAGCACTCAGGAGGCAGAGGCAGGAGGATTGCTGCGATATGAGTTTGAGGCTGAGCTCAGAGCCAGACTGAACTACAACGCAAGACCCTGTCTCAAAAAGAAAAAAAGAAGAAAGAATAATCAGAAGAGATTATGGAAATAGCTTCAAATATAGAGACATTTCCTGGATTTCACACTAAAGGCTGAGCCCAATTTGAGGCCATGGAACAATTCTGAGGTTCTGGGAAATGCACACATGTAGTCCTGCTCTAGTGTGGGCCAAGCAGGGACAGGCTGAAGATGATTTATCATAGCTCTCCATACTTAGTATGGACCTATCATCTGGGAGGCTAAGGACAAGTTTCAGTGACAGAGCACATGCTTCATTGGCCTGGGGTTCAGTTCCTAACAACACACACACACACACACACACACACACACACACACACACACGCGCGCGCGCTAGTGGGCTGGCCAAAGTTTTCTACATGCTTGTTTTGCCCAGGGGTTTCTGCTTGAAGAATGAAGACATGAAGTTCTGGTGAGTGTCTGTTATAGGAATAATCAGAGAATTTGTGTCAGCCTAATTGTGGATTAAGGATTTCTTCCTTTTTAAATGTGCTTTGCATTCTCTGTTGTGATTATTTCCACATGATCAAGATATACTGTAAACCCTGCTGCTGAGCTCCATCCAGTGGAAAGGCAGGGCTTTTGGATACAGAAGCAGTGTGTGGAACCCTAGTGAAGATGTATGGCAAGTTTCACCTTGTCCAGCATAGTCATTCAGGTGTGAGCTGCTATGGACAGAGGTGTGTTTTAATGCATGCTGTAAATTATAGGCTACAAACAAGGCCTTAATGTGAAATCTTGTCACTTTAACTGCAGATGTGAGATGTACTGCTTCATATTTTACCCTTCTAAGAAACGTCATCAAGGAAGATAAAACTTGGTCCATGGGTTTTATGATTTTGAGTCCAAGGATCAGAGTTTTCAATGGAAGTCACTCAGTTTTCATGTGACAAAAGCACATTAAGCAAGACCCAACATCAAGGTTATGATGATGGGAGGGGCAAAGGCAGGAGGATTGCTGTGAGTCTGAAGCTTGCCTGGGCTACATAGTGAACGCAGGGCCAAGCTGAACTACAAAAGCAAGACCTTGTCTCAAAAAATAAAAATAAAAAGAGGACTTCCAGAACTGCTTCAGAAAGTGACAAGAATGGTGGGTTAAGTGTGTTCAAAGCAAGAGGAGTATTTTGAGAGGCATTAATGGCAATGCATCCTTTGGAGTAATAATTTTTTAACTTAAACATTCACTGTATTTTCTGATCACCCCTCATCTATGTGAACTATACCCTCATGTACTTCCACTGAGCTTTTGCAAAGTGCCACATTTACACATGCGTGTTCTAGTTACCTACTGCTTTGTAACAAATTATATCCTCAAAACTCAGGGGCTTAAAACAATGATCATGTGCTTTTCTCCTGGCCTGATGTGTGGAGATCTGCTCCTTGGTGTTCTGGTTTCACTAGAATGACTCATGTAACTAGGGCTTTTTCTGCTAGGCCAGAAAACTGAGACCACATCTGCTGATGGTGAGTTCTGGTGAAGACAAGAGAAAAGCTCTATGGCCTGGCAATGAACAGCTAGAAAAATACAATCTCCAGGACAAGGCGATGGCCTGGGGAGGACTACTGGTATCACTTCACTTTTCCCCAAATGTGGAAGCTGAAGTGTTCTGGGTTTTCACTGATTCAGAGAAGGTGACCTAAGGGAACTCCTACCCTTTGGTGGCTCTTTAGCTCCCTGAACTTAGCCTGACTGCTTCCCTGTTCCAAGACCTCTAGAGAAGAGCAGTCCTCAAAGTGACACAACCAGTATACCAAGAGAAGCAGGAAGGTCTAGAGAAGCCATTTACATGTTTCTGTCTTCTCCATTGGTCCCAATGGGCCAAGATGATCAGAAAACCCACTGGAAGGAAATGAACCCTCACACCCTATCACAGAAAGCCAGAGACCCAAGGTTATGTCAGGGGAGTAGTCTGCAGAAGTCCGAGAAGTGCAGCCAGCAAGCAGAATCTTTTCTAAGGGCTCTGGTTACTCAGGAGCAAGCAAGGAGCAATTCCATGTGGCAGGAGAGGAGGGAAAGTCATGCAGCTGGGAGAGTGGGATTGGCTGGTTTAACAATAGATACAGAGGCCACAGGGGAGATGAAAGGGCAAAGCTTGGGGAAAAGAGAACCAAGGAAAAAAGCAGCAGAGGAGTTGGAATTATGGGCAGTCAACCATCTGAGAGAAATGGGCAATAATGTCACTGTCCTTTCTCGTCCCTTCCTGCAGACCCCTGCCTGCAACTGTGGCCAGGATGACCTTTCCTTTCTGCATTTCACTTTAGTGTCCATTATTACTTCTGCTCATAGCTTACAATCCTCTAGATGCTCCCCATTGCCTATGACAAAAAGTCCAAATTCTTCAGGATGCTTTGTCCTCTGAGTCAGCATCCCAGTCAACCTAACCTCAGCCCGCCAGGTGCTTCCATGAGCCAGCCATGCCTCTTTCTAAGCTTTGCAGCTAAAATGGCTTTTCTCTGTCATTCTTGTGTCCCTGGATTTTTCCATCTTCGGTCCTCAGCTAGATCCTTTCCAGTTCACCCGGCTAGGGAAATCTCTCAGTGGATGCTGGATGGGCACCTGTGTCTGAGACAATAAGTCCAGTAGGCACCTCACCCTGTGATAAGTTCATTATCTGAGTGGGGATCTGGGCTGCAATGTTCTGAGGGCACAAACTGTCTTTCTTCTCCTCACTTCCACCAGGAAGTCTGCTTCTGTAATGGGTAATGCAAAGTTTATGGCAGATTTGGTGAAGCTTGTGCTCCTGTGCCTTTGCCATCTCCATCAGAAAAATCTGCCCCATGGAGGTCCCCAGTGCCCAAAACATGGGGATGGGAGGCGCAGAGCCAGCAAGAGTCCTGAAGCTCTAGAGTTCACTGCAGACCTACCCCATCTGCCCAACAAATGGGGATGTGGCATTGAGTCATTACTGGAAGAGTGGTATCTATTATTGTCATTGGCATAACGCTGGGATTTTACTAATGACCTGCTTCATAATCAGGGCGAGATTGTGGTAGAAACTGCGTGTTTCTCTCTTAAGCTTTACTCAACAATGCAAATGAAAAATGCTCTTCTTTCCCCAGATGTCATCTCAGGGGAAGTACAGGAGGAAATCTATTTAAATAGGACATTTAAGTGATTGGGGCTGAGGTCCACGGACTTTCCACCGCCCTGGGTGGGAGAAAAAGTTTAGCTAAACCAAAGAAGCAGAAGTAGTCAAGGACAGAAAGTGGAACTGAGCCCAGAGGGACAGTCCTCTGCAAAAGTCAAGGCCTGAACACAACAGGGAGTAAAGTTCAGACAGCCAACTCCAGGACAAATTTCACTGGTCCCAACCCCCTGCCAGGCCTAAGCTAGGCTACAGGGACCCAACGACAAGGGTGTGCTACATGCACACAGTGTAATGGGTGTGAAGCAAGGCAACAAAGTCCAACTGCAGAATGTGAGGTGCCAAGATACAAAGTGACAGGAAGATGCTTCCTAGAGGAGATGAGGAGGCCTTTGAGGAGGAGGAGGTCTGTCATGGAAGTGGCTCTCATGCACATAGAGAGGTCTGGGCAGAGAGCACAGCACTGTAAATATTCACAGGTGTGTCTCAAGAACTCCACTTCTGATGGGCTGATACAGAAATGTCTAGGGTAGGAGTGACGTAAAAGTTGAGCAGAACTCAGGGCCTAAGGGCTGTGTGTGTTGGATCACAAGTTTGGGACTGACCAAACACCAGAAACATCTGATGAATTTTAAACATGAAAGTAGCATGGTTGGATCTGAATTTTTGAAAGGACACTAAAACAGTACTATTTCATGGATTTGTTTCTGAGGAAACTGAAGTTAGAAGAATAGAAATTTTTCCTAAATCAACTTTGATTCACTTGATGTATAATTTCTAAAAAAAAAAAAAAAATACAAATTCAAACATCCCTACAAAAATATAGAACATTTTCACCACCCTGAAATATTTTCTCATGCTCTTCTATAGTCAATCTTTTCCCACTTGCTGGCCACAGTCAATTTTAATCTGCCTATCATTAGAGTAGTAATGGATTTCACATCCTGGAACTTCATATAAATGAAACCAAACAATATGTACACTTTCATGCCCACTTTCTTTTATGTGGCATAATGATTTTGATGTTCATTCACTTTTTTTAGTAGAGTGGACCCTCAAGTTACAATTGGTCTGACACACAAACAACTTGGGTTACCACTGGAATTTGAGTTTTAACTTAGGAGCAAAATCTTGAGTTATAACTCAAATGCTGGACACCTATCCTTTCAGATGCTCCTAGACACATATTTAACCTTTTGAGTCCTGGAAGGAGCATTACAGCATCCTGTCTTGTGTGGTGTTGAGAAACCCTGGCCCAATATAACTCTAAGGACACTGAGATCTGCCTATATACAAGAAAGGCTTTGAAGGCTGCATAGAGGAGCCTGAGCCTTCAATTGACCAACTTGAGTTACAACCAGCCCTCATGAACAAACTGAGTTCATAAGTCAAGGGTCTATGGTATATCAGTAATGAGTTCCTCTTTACAACTGAAAAAAATATTTCTTATGTGGATATGCCATTTTTTGTTATCCATTCTCTTGTTGATGGACATCTGGTGTGTTCACAACTTTCAGCTTTTATGAATAAAGCTGTCATCAATATTCACCGGTAGATTTTTATGAACATAAGTACTCAGACTTCGTAAGATGTTGGAAATAGCAGTTTACTATGTTACTATAATTCTGCCTTCCAAAATCCCCCACGCCTCAGCACTCTGCCCGTCACCATTCAACACTGTGCCCACCAGTTTGCAGATTATCTAGGACAGATCTGCATCAAGCCTAGATTTGTGCATCAGTTCCCTGGCTCTGCCCCATGAATCTGCCATTCTTGGAGTCCTGGTAGTTTCCATGGGGCAGACTTCCCTTATACAGAGGACAAAGCTGTAAAAGCACAGATCTCATGACTGAGGTACATTTCAGGTCTCCTCCCAAGTCATCCACTAACACCCCAATGGAGGGAGCAAATCATAATCTTCGAACAAGAGGAGTGAATATTTGCTGAATAATCCAAATTACTGTGGCAACTACCGCAAAGTCCCTCCTTAGGTAAAAAATAAACAATGGGTCTCTCCTGATCTGGTTACTAAGTAGTATATCTATTGCTTGCCGTCTGCCCTACACCTTTCCTCTCTCTGGAAATAGCACTCTCTCTTTCTGATAGATTTCCCACTCACCAATGCAATTATAAGGTTCCAACTGAGAGTATCGGATTTTTCTTAAAAAAACCACTCTAACACCCTAGTTATCCTTTATCAGTCTTCACATAGGTATCAGACCCAATCAGGGATAATCAGGGTCTTTCCTCAAGGTATTTAAGTTTGGAAATAGTACTGTGGTTTGGACACGGCTTGTCTCTGTGTGGGAAACTCCATCCCCAGCGTGGCAGCTTTAAGAGCAGGCAGGGCCCAGTGAGGAGGACTCAGGTCATAACAATCTCCATCTGGTGGATGAGTAGTACCACCCTGGAGAGGGACCCAGCTCTGGCACCATTAAGTGGACTCCCACAAGGACAGCCTGAATGTTCCCTTTGCAGTCTCTCACTTCCTTGCTGGACAGCAGGTGCCTTTCACATGTAGTTAGGGCACGAGTTCCTGCGGCTCCCCAGAGGAGGCCTCTCCTTAGTGATGCACGAATGTAGTGGAGCTCCTGAGCCTGCCCTGAGACTGGCTGGAATGAATAACTTTGTCATAAGCAGTACATGGGATCTGCAGCAAACAGACCTGGGGGCAAATACAGCTGTTGAGCAAAAAGTCATTTGCCAGGCCAGGGATTTAGCTCAATGGTTCCTGCGCCTGTCTTGCAAGTGCAAGGGCCTGGGTTCGATCCCCGGTAACCACATAACAATACTGGGCATGGAGACTCACCCCAGCAGCAACCAGTACCACATACCACAGTGCTGGGTGTGGTGGCTCACGCCTGTAATCCCAACACTCGGGAGGCAGAGGCAGGAGGATTGCTGTAATGTGAATTTGAGGCTGAGCTCAGGGCCAGCCTGAACCACAGAAGCAAGACCCTGTCTCAAAAAACCTAAAAAAAAAAAGCCATTTGCCTTTTTCTATGGCAAAATATAGAAAAGATAAAATGTATTTGGAAGAGCTGTGGTAGTGTGCCTGCCTGGCATGTAGAATCCAGGTGTTCAGTTCCCAGACTTGCAAAAGTAATAAAAAACTAAGCACTTTCACCATTTTAAATGTGTAATTCTATAGCATTCAGGACATTTACACTGATGTGCCTTCATCAGCATCCACCTCTAGAACACCTTCATCATACTAAACTGAAACTCTGTACCTAGTAAACAGTAACTTGGGCTGTGGATATGGCTTAACTGATACAGCACTGTCTAATGAGCTCAAGGCCATGGGTTCAATTCCCAGTACCATAAACATAGTAAGAATAATAATGTCATACCTTCCTCACACCAGCCCCTTGTAACCATTCTTCTACTTTTCATGTCAATTGGAGCATCCTGGATACCTCAGATAAGTGGAATAACACAGTGTCTGTCTTTTTGTGCCTGGATTACTTTGCTTAGAAACACATCACCATCATTCACCTGGGTTTTAGTGTGTTTAAGTTTCTTGCCTTTTCAAGGCTGAATCACAACTTCCCTATATACTAACTACATTTTGCACCTATTCATCTGCTGGAGTACACTTGAGTTGCTACTGTGTTTTTTTGTTTGTTTGTATTTATGTATGCTTTCACTTTTGTTTTGTTCTTACAGCACTGAGTGTTGAACCAAGGACCTCACACATGCTAATTAAGCACTTGACCTTTGAGCTACCTACAGCCATTTCTTTCTTAAATTGCCAGGCTGGTCTCCAAGTTGTCTCCTTTGTCATAAACTGGGTCTTCCTGGCCCAGTCCTGAGCAGCTGGGATTGTAGGCATGCACCACCACCCGGTACCTCCTCTGTTTGGACTGCTGCAACTACGGGCCTGCCAATGTCTGTTAGGGTCCCTGCTTTCAGTTGTTTTTGTTTGGTTGGTTGGTTGGTTTTAGTATATATGCCTAGAAGCAGAATTATTAGATCATTCCACATGGCTTTATGAAGAATATTTTATTGAAAGGGAAGACCAACTTTTTGCAGAGGAAAACAGCAAACTAGCAGAAAATGAAAATAATGTCTAGTTCAACATATAATTCTTTTATCTTACAAAATAACTAAAGACAGATGCACAGTTTTTTTGCTGAGTTCCTGTCTCTGTCTCTGTCTCACACATACACACACACACACACACACACACACACACACACACAGACTATTACTTTAAATGTGTTAAAAGCTAGAGCATAAACTGACTGTAACAGGGAAAATGTGCACTACTGGCATCTCTGAAACTACCCCAAAACTATTCAAACATAATAGCTACACTGTTCTGTGTGGTACAGCTCTGGAGAGAAGGCATTCAGCCCTGCAATTTGATGTGGGTAACTGCTCTGAGCCTCTCTGTCAGCAGTCTTGCTGGTCAGAGGGAAGGAAGACCCACAGGCTGGTCTGACAACCCTCAAACTAATGATGAAATATGAGTTGACTATTAGACAAAATATCAAATTGGAAGATGTTGATTTCATTATTTCAAAGCTGACTTTAAAGTCTATCAGACTCTATGAAGTTTGTATTTAACAAACTGGCACTTTACATGCAAATGTGCACATTTGTGCCACCATAACACATGCATTGTGTGTGCGTAAAGTCACACCAGCAGGGACATGGCTGAGGGTGTGCTATGTCACAGAGCTCACACACACTGTGATGGTCACAGTGTCACTGGCCACCTGCTCCTCACTGTCTCACATGCAGCTCCTTGACTGTGGTCTCACTGTAGCTCTGTGACCACAGAGAAAGTCTCTCAGTTCCTTTGTCATAAACTGGGTAGATAATAGCAACGATGAACATGTTTGGAGGACTTCTCCACCCAGAAAGCAATGAAGCGTGGTCATTGAAGGCCCAGTCTGCCTTCTGAAGCACAGGTTTCCACCCTCCCCCCCCTGCCCCCCGCTCCCTCCTGGCTGTACCTTGTTCCTAGGCCTGTGGAAGTTAAATATTTGGCACATAAAGGACATGGGACTCCAGTACTTCGGGGGTCTATGGGTAGAATCCTTGCCTCCAAGAAGCTGCCTGGGAAGGTGGGGAGACTCTAGACAAGTCTTCATGCCAAAGTGGCCCTGTCTTTACCTGTGTCACTTCCCACCACTCCAGGGAAGATGTCTGCATTCTCTGTCCTGAGCCCAGAGCCACAGTACCGTGTCAGGAACTGCGTCTTACTAGGGAGACATATTTCTTCTCGCAAATCCACTTTCCTCACTGGGATTTTTTTTTTTTTCCTCTCAGTATAAGGCTGCAAGAGACATTTTCTTGGCTTCAGGAAGCTCACCAGCTGTGAGCACCCAGATATGGGCATTCATCCTCCTGTAGGGATGTGGCCAGGAAGACAGACAGGCCCAGGATGCAAAAAGATGCTCCAAGACCTCAGTGGAGGTCTAGCTCTGCCACTGGCTTCAATCCATGGACTTTAACCTCCTATAGGATTCACGGTGGCTGCACCATCATCCCTAGAATTAGGGACCAAATGGAATTGACTTAGGAATTGACTAGATGACAACACGTGGGCCCCTGTGGGCTGCCATCCTCTTCCCAGCACTTAGGTCTCTGCAGGGCTCTTGCTACTCTCTTTAGTTCCTGTACTTCACTGTCTGGCACAGGATGAGTCTAGATTTGGAAGTGAGGGCTTGGTTTCCAGACAACTCAGCCTTGGCTTCAGGTTTGGCTCTCCTCTTAGACCTCAGGGTTTCTACCTGAAAGGTAAGGAAGTCAACCAGAGCATCTCCAGATTCCCTCCCAGGCCCATGACCCCTTTGGTTCTTACTGCAGACTTTTTATAGAAGGTCTCAGGAGTTTCCTAAAAGAAACTAGAAGAGCTATTTCTATTACAGCAAAAAGGAAGAGTTGGAAAGAAGAAATAAGAATAGGCAAGACGTTAGAAATTCATGTGAGGCTCGTGAGGTTTCAATGTACTACTCACTCTATTTTATGTTGATTTCTTTGTTGATAAAACTTTTTAAAAACTAGAAGCTCTTTCCAGTTTGAATGTCAGTACAGACTGTGTTTCCCAGTGTCTTGGGAGGCAGCCCTCTGTCTAATTAAGGTGACTTCCAAGGGAAACCCCCATCCTGTCTTCCTCGATATCCTGTCTCTCTCTCTGGTAGCAGCTTCAGCAAGCCCCCCTGCTCCAGAATCAGGAAAATGTGGGGCTTTCCAATATCCTCTATTCTTACATCCTTTTTCTTGGGCCACAATGATCACTCTTATAAAAAGTCACAGCAGAACCCAGATGTCTAGTTTGGCCAAACTATAGACTTTAGGATCCCCAAAGCTGTGTCCCTGTGGCAGGGGCAGGTTTTCACCCAGGTGCAGATGGGTTTTCAGTCCCATGAAGGGGCTCCATGCAGAAGCCCCCACCTACAGCCTGTGTAGAAGCACCCTTCACACCCCACATGCCTCTTGGCCAGGACTCCTGTGCGGAGGGACATGGGTATCAGCTCCTCCTTCCTCCCTGGGAGGCCTGGCATCCTGGAGAAATGTACTCATCACCTCAAGCTTAGGGAGGCTTCTCAGGGAGGCTTTAATCCCCTAGTCACCCCAACAGAGACTGGTGGGATTGCAGAGGCTCAGAGGTGGGTGAGCTCCATGCTTTGCTCTTCTGTGACCTCCCTGGAAGCTATGCCTGGGCAGCCAGCCCCAGCCTGCAGGCTCCCACCCACAAGGAGGGGCCGCCCCTGCCAGGAGGGGCTGACTGTAGGCCACAGCAGCCCTGGGAGGCTGTCTTTCTTGCCAAAGGACAGAGCTCTAGCCCAGGCAGAGGCCAAGAGACCTCCTGCCATGTGCCCAGCACAGAGCTGAAGACAGAAAGGCAGGTGAAGGCTGTCTCAAGCAGGTCCCAGGCCAGTGTGGACCTGAGGGTTATTCCACAACACAGCAGAGCGCAGTAGGTGTCAAAAAAGTGCACAAGGTGACCCAAAGATTTCTTAAGGGAAAAATGAATTGTTTCCTAAAAACCCACAACTTATACAAGAACTCTACAACCCCATCCCATATCAGGGTTTTTTTGTTTATTTATTTGTTATTGGCGGTACCAAGGCCCAAATGCACAACTTTGCACTCGCAAGACAGGCAGCAGTGCCACTGAACTAAATCCCAATCCTCTCATGTCAGCTTTGTGAAAGGTACTGTTAACATTTCACTAAGGAGAAATAGGGCATCCAGGACTTGATGTCATATAGCTAGTAAGTAGCACAACCAGTATTAAAATCCAGAGCAGTCCAGGTCCAAAATACGTAAAGAGAATGCTGCTATAAATGTCCTTTACATTCACACATGCATAGAAATGAATAAACTCACCGTTTGACAACTCAACTCATCCTAACAAACAAACTATAAATCAATCTCATGGTTGATTGGATTATTAGGGTTTCTACTGCTAGGCTGGGCCAGCTGCTCCCTCCCCAAGAGCAGGTTAGGGCAACCTCAGGGTCTCCGCGGGCGCCCCCTCGCGCCGCCATCCGGAACTGCAGCGGAGTCCTGCATCTGCTATGGATTTGGGCCTCGGAAGCCCCAGTGGCTCTAGCCAAGAAACCACAGACCACCAGCGATTCAAACATCTGCAAATCAGAGCTGCCTGTGGGGTTTGCAGCACTCGTGCTCTTATCATAAGAAGCTCCTGGTCTGGACGGTCCCTTGCTAAGGGAAGACCAGGCCCTTGCACTGCTCATGTCCGGAAAGGGAGTCTTCCAGTGTGTGAGCCTCCTCACCGACTCTGGCGAGCTGTGCACAGGACCTAGCAGAGAGAATGGGGTGGAAAAGCGAAGAGAAGTGGTCGGGGAAAGGGTGTAGTGTTTTGATTACACTGCAGTTCACAGCCAGAGTAGGAAAACTGGACACTTATGGGCCAGTCACAGAGCAGACCACATCCTAAGGCCAAGAGGACTGGGAACAAGGTACCCACTCAGCTGGAAGGGTAGAGAGAAGGGGCCCGGAATAGGGTGGGAGAGGGGAGGCCATGACAAAGCCGGGTGCGGGGGCTTCTGAGATCCTGCCATCTTTTGTAACTAAGACAGACACGCCTGGCATCTAAATTAAGGTGGAGAACAGAAAGATGGAGAGAAAAAGGTGGATCTAAGAGGCGTTGAGTCGGCAGCCCCTACCCTGAGCAAGGACTGTAGAGTGTGAGCGGGTGTGAGTGAAGCCCTGGGCTTAACTGCTAATTCTACAGATAGAAAAGAGAAAAACAAACCCACAGTGCCCAGGGGCCCAAGAAAGACCCAAGTGAGTGAGGGACACACTATCTGGGGAGAAACCAAGAGGACCCTGTTAGGTGGAGAGGAGGAAGCCACACTGAGTTTGAGACTACCAGGGCCTAGAAAATACAAGAGATGATGGGGCAGTGGGTGGGGACCAAGGTTTGTCTTTCAACGCATGGAAATACATCCTGTACAAGATGGAGAAGGTGGACCATGGGGGTGGAGGCTGAAAACCAGGAGAGGCGGAGCACACAAATGAGAGTGTGTGGCGGCTGTGCTAGAGAACCAGGCAGAGAGGCAAGAGGAATCTCAGCTTCAGGTGCTCTTTTTGCTGGATGCAGGTGCCCTCAAAGAACAACACTTGATGGCGCTGCGGCTTCCTTTCCCCTGTCCTGTTGCACACCTCTCTCTCCCACCACCACACTCTTCCCCTGGGGAGGGAAACCTCCAGGTGCCAAAACCAAAGGACATTAGGGAACATCACTAGGCACCAGTCACACAGCTGAGAAAATCATCGAGAACAACTGCGACTGTAGATCACTGTGTGGCTTTTTGGGAGATCACTAATTGAATAACATTTATATAAAATAAAACTTTCCTTCCTCACTACTTAATTTTTCAAATTAATATCTCAGTGTTTATCATAAAAATGTAAAAATATAAAAAGTAAAATGATGGTGAATTTTAGCAAAAAGAAATACTTGTATAGGGGAAATAGTTTATAAAGTCTCATCACTCTCATTAGATGTACTTCCAATAAAAGTGTGCATTTTTATAAGATTTGTGACACATTTTTATTCTTCTGTGTCTTAAAAGTGATAATGAACCCAAATGACATTTTTTTTTTTTTTTTAGGTTTTTGAGACAGGGTCTTGCTTTGTGGTTCAGGCTGGCCCTGAGCTCAGCCTCAAACTCACATCACAATCCTCCTGCCTCTGCCTCCCGAGTGCTGGGATTACAGGGAGTGCTGGGATTACAGGCGTGAGCCACCACGCCCGGCACTGTGGTATGCGGCACTGTGGTATGTGGTACTGGTTGCGGGTCTGGTCTCCACACCCAGTATTGTTATGTGGTTACCGGGGAATCGAACCCAGGTCCTTGCGCTTGCAAGACAGGCACCGGAACCACTGAGCTAACTCCCCGGCCCCCCCGAATGACATTTTTTTAAAAACACATAGGGAGTTATGGCTACAGAAAATTTAAATGAGAAACAAAATTTAAATGAGAAACGTTTTATCTGTGAGTGCTCAGCCTTAGGGTATCACACCAAACCTGAGGGCATAGTGCCCCAGGCAGGTTGGTCTAAGCCAAGGAGGGGAGTCCTAGGGAGTGCAGTAGCAGAGTCAGAAGAAGCAGGCCAACTATGTTGTCCCCTAAGAAGAAAAGCAGCACTCCAGGGACTGAATGGAATAGGTAGAAGTGGGGACAGTCACGGATGCTGCAGGTGAGACCAGAATTTGACTCCAGCCTCCAGTGAAGGGAGCTCAGGGCAGAGATCTCTCAGGGCAGAGATCCAGCCTGAGCTCAGGGCAGAGATCTCCCCCCAGCATGGCTCAGTTGGTGGAGTCCTGAGACTGTGCATCCCTCCAGGTCATCCACAGTGCACAGACACAGCCTCTCCAGCCTGGGCGAAGAGGCCAGGGCATGATCTCAGTTCTCCCAGCCCTCTTCCTGTAGAGTGTTTGTAATTCCACCCTTACTATTTACCCAAGAAACATGAAGATGCTTGTCTGTACCAGACTTTGTAAAGAATGCTCTTAGCTGCTGTCTTCACAACGGTCCCAGACTAGAAACCACTCTGATGTCCATCAGTAGAGCCTTGAATAACAAACCAGAGTACACATATAAATGGACTACTTCTCAGCAGTAATGATAGAAACTGAAATACTGAGGCAGGTAACAACACAGGAAATGTACAGATGAGACATGTGGCCCGCAGAGCTGGTGGGCGGCACAGTGGAGCCACAGAATGTGTCTGATGTCAAAATAAAGACGGTATCAAGAGAAATGATGTGAGAGGGCACCATGGGGCCAAGCCATGATGAACCGGAAGACATCACCATGCATGACTGAGCGTCAAGCTACCCCGATGAGTACCTGGTGAGGGGAAGAAATGTCTAACTGGCAGGTGCTGCATCGAGGGGGAGAGAAGACTTTTTCCTTTTTGCACAAAATTATTTGTCCTGAAAAGGATCTTTGTTACTTCCCCCCTATAATTTTGAAGCTTTTTAGGTAATATTGTAAGGATATGGGCCTTTATTCCAAAGGCCCTGCTAAAAAACTAACATACACCACGTGATTTTCCCAGTTTGACTCCTCAGGCTGTACAGTGCTTCCCCACATCCAACCTGGGGCTTCCTTCAGCCTTCCAGCAGCATGAGGAGCACCTGTCAGGGGGAAAATTCCTAGGACATCACAGGCTTCCTGGCTCTACACCTTCTGCAGTACATCTCTATCACCAAAGATCCAGCAAATAGCATCATTAGCAGGCTGAAGGGACCTTGAGGGTGAAGCAGGTTCCAGCTGGTTGGCCATGCAGAAAGGTCAGCTCCCAGAGACTTCAGAGCTTTGCACATTGAGTCTTTGGGGGTGATGGGCCAAAGGGTAGAAAGTCCACCAGATGCCAGGAGAGGACAGGGGATGTACTGCTCCCTTCCATCCACTGTCCCATCTCAGCTTTTCACAACAAAACTTTCAGGTTGGCTGAATATCTTAGGAAACTTCCTCCTACCATTATGAGGTGAGTAAGAAAATGAAATATAAATAAACAACATTCCAGTCAGCTGGTAGGTGTGCTAAAAAAGACCCACCATGCAGACTGGACCATGTGCCTTGAGCAGGTCCACACCTGTCCTCCTTCCCTCCCCTGGAAGTACTGTTAGCCCACTTGGAGACTTTCCCTGCTCCAGGCTTCAAAATAGGGGACAATCTGGGCCTGAGGATTTAGCTCATGGGATGTAGCTTAGTGGTTCCAGTGCCTGACTTATAAGGGCCAGTTCCCAAGTTCTATTCCCCTGGACAAAAACAATGCAACAAAAAACTTGAAAAGATAGGGTTTAATCAGGAAGGTCAGGATCTTCAGCAGCAAGGTAGGCCAGGTATGCATCCTTATAGCATAGAGAACTAAATCTCTCTGGTTGCCTTTCTGGCCCACAGTCATTCTGGACCAGTTGAGTCCTGCCTGTTTTCCAGGTGCGCACACACACACACACACACACACACACACTTCATTCTTGTGTGCTTCACTGCTGAGAACTCTTGACTTTCTGGCAGCCTCTCCTGGGCAAGATAATTTGCAGAATTTATCTCTGGTCTTAATCTTTTTCTTGACTCAGTAAAATAAACAGTGAGATATTTACACTGTAGCTGAATGAGAGACTACACCTACATAGCTGATATATTTTATTATGTTTTATGTCCTTTTTTGGACAGAGCCTCACCATGCAGTTCAGGCTGGCCTTGCAATCCTCTTGGTGATCCTCCAGCCTCAACTTCTCAAATTCTAGGGTCACAGGTATATCCGCCACACCCAGCTATGTTTTATATCTAATCATACCTTTCACCATAATCCCATCTCTGCTCTGAAAAATCAGGATATTTTTGTGACAGGAGCACATTAAGACATGTTCTTAGTGTACAGAGGTGTCTATGCCTTATCTGGGCCACAGCATTGTTAGTAGTGGCAGCCATTCCCCAGGGACATTACGGTAGCTGTGGTTTCTGTACAAGATGCACAGCCAGTGTGTCCCGCTGGACTCAGGCCCTCCTCCAGACGTGCTCCATTTAGCAAGAGATAATTGCTTCACACCCAATCATGGCACAAGAAAAGCCAGAGGTGATCGTGATGATGGCTCCAAAGCTGGGTCTTCCTAATTTGATGGACCAATACACTTCACATGACATTGAGGAAAATGAGGCATAAGTGGCCCAAAATGAACCTCAGTCATGCATAATTACCTTGTGATGAAAAAAAATATAATTCTAAACTATTAAATTAAAAAGACTGCCCACACTTGAGAGTTAAAGATCTTCCATTAAGGACAAACTCTTTTAAAAGAGATGGGTTATTGTGGCCTAGGGGTCTCCCTTCAACCTCACTAAAGGTGAGTTCTATTAAAAATTTATCTTAGTTTCAAACTCTATCAAACCTTTGACTTCATTACTATTTTACACAGTTCATCTCACCTTGAGCCCTTTAGGTTTTAACCTTCTTAAAGTCTTTTTTTTTTTTAAAACCTCAGACATCAGAGAGAATGATGTTTTAATTATATACAGTACTTTTGCAGCTCCCATTTCATAGTCTCCTCTGTTTCTCTCACCTATGCATCTGCAAACACTAACACATCTGCTGTTTCTGTGAGGGAGGAGATGGCAGATGCTGTTGTGACAGTCTGAGGAGGAACCATCTCCAAACGGACAGGTTTTTCCCAGGGCTTGAAGAAATGAAGGAAGGACTCAGGGTATAATTCAGACTCAGTGCTCACTCGAGCATCACCAGAACCTGCACTGAAGGAGAAAAAAATGAAGTGAAAAAATGTTTTGCCTCATTACATGATCTTTTGAAATATGTTAATCGTGTGTTGTTTTCTCATATTTTTATCAAGAGTAGCCAGTTGGCACAGAGCCTGCTGCTGACCTTTGGTGCCCCTTCTCCTCTGCCTGGTCCAAGGCTAGTGGACCAAAATGGAGGGGAGACAGGAGATGCAAACCAGGGGTAGAGAGAGCAGGATGAGAAGGCCCCCAGCAGGAACGTAAACAAACCCTAAAGTGTGGACCACATCTGGAGTGATACCAGGCTCCAGGAGAATGTTGGGATTGAGCAGAGGCCTCTGCTGTATTTCTGTGCAGCTTCAGAGGTTTGGCTT
Source organism: Petromus typicus (assembly GCA_004026965.1). Taxonomy (NCBI): domain Eukaryota; kingdom Metazoa; phylum Chordata; class Mammalia; order Rodentia; family Petromuridae; genus Petromus; species Petromus typicus. Next base: position 42,252 of record PVIR01007125.1, read on the forward strand.
AGCCCCCTGGGGGAGCACTGCACAGATCACTGGCGTAGGTAGCTGGTCTTCACTCTGGTGAGAGCCCGTGTAGCAGAGTCTCCCTCCTTGCCCAACACCAGTCATCATGCAGCCCTGCTGGGCATTGTGGGTAAGAGCCCTGAGCTGTGCTGCACAGGTCAGAGCTCGACTCTGCCACTATAACCTTAACAAGTTTCTGAATCACTCTGTAACTTAGTTTCCCATTATGAAATATAGGAACAATAACGGCATTGATATCAAAAGGTAGTTTTGAGGTTGTGTGAATTAATACATTTGACAATACTATAAGAGGAATCAGAACATGGTAAGCACTCAATGAACATTAGCTACTGATATTATTATAAACTGTCCTAGCTCAAGGCCCTGGACTTTGCAGCGCTCCACCTCATTTTTTTTTTCATCCTAAAATGCTCTAGATTTGTATTTCTTTATCTCTGGAGACTGAAATTTCTCATTCTTTCTTTTAGTCTTACTATAGCCATAGAGTTCCTATTAGGAAGAACCTGATCACAGTACCAAAAATCTCTTAAACCATAAGAGAAAATACATCACTGGGTACAGCAATGCACAGTTGAAATCCCAGCTACTCTAGAGGCTGAAACAGCTTCAAGTCCAGCTGAGAAAACTTAGTAAGACCTTGGCCTAAAATTTTAAAGTTGTTTTTTAAGAAAATGAGCCAGGGATACAACTGGCCCTGGGTTCAATCCTTAGTACTGGGATACAACAACAAAGGCCCTGGGTTCAATCCTTAGTCCTACAAATTTTTTTATAAATTGAACTTCAGAGTTGGAGATGTAACTTAGCGGCACCATGCGCCTGCCTGGAAAGCACAAGGTCCTGAGTTCAAAGCCCAGTACCACAAAAAATGAGCTTCTGAGAAATTGAGAAGATGTGACATTGCAGTGGCACTCAGAGGGCAGACAGACCAAGGAAGAGAGTGACACTCAGGGAAAGGGAAAGGCGGGTTTATTAACAGTAGCAGGCCCAGAGGAAGACTCCTTCCTGGGCCTGAGCCCCTGCTCTGTTTGTTCTCATATTTTTCTGTTCTTCAGGCATGACAGAGGAACAAGCAGAATGTTCCAGCGGAACTTAGCAAAGTGTAGGGAGATGGAGGTAAATGTTGTGCTACAGTTTATCTCTAAGACATAGGGAGGCGGGCAGCTACACTCCAGCAGCTCCTCTTCTAGGCCTTCCTTTGTAGGTTGGCGGGACGGGCAGGCTTAGCCTGTCAGCCTTGAGACCACCAGTCTTGACTCTGTATTTTCTTTTTTCCATTTTAACGTAGATAATTGTGGGGAAAGTCACAATGTGTGTATCTAGCAAAAAACAAACAAACAAACAAGAAAACCACCCTGTCTAGAATGTATAATGAACTCATAACTCAGTGATAACAGGAAGATAATATAACTTCTTAAAATGGCCAAAAGATTTAAATAGGCTTTTCATAACTGATACATATATATGGTATATAAGCAAATCGGAAGAGCTGTACAGGCAGTTGACATGGAAATGTAAATTACAGCCACACAGACAGACTATCTTGGTACCCTTTGGAATGGCAGAAACAATACTCTAATGATATCATGTGTCACAAAGATGCAGGACATTGAACTCTCAGGCACTGCTGGCAGGTGGAAAAAGTCCATTCACTTTGGGAAAGATCTGGTGATTTCTCATAAAGTTAACTATAAACTTACCACACAGCTTACAATTCTAGTGTCACTATTCTATTTAAGAGAGATGAAAATATGCCTGTGTAAGGAACTGAACTCAAATTTCAGTTACCTTATGCATAATAACCCAAAGTCATCCACAGGGAAGATCAACAAAGTGGTTTATCAATATAAATAATCCTAACCAGTAATGAAAAGGAGCCAATTGCTTTGTATAAGCAACAACATGGATGTATATTTAAAATATTGCAAAAAGCCAGGTACAAAAAAATTTCGTACCACATAATGCTGTTTGGAGGAGACCGTTAAACAGGCAAAACTAATCTTATAAAGACACAGAAATGGCTTCTTAGAGCTAGGCTATTCAAATGCTGCAAAAGGCAGGAAGGAACTTCTTGAGGTGATAGAAATATTCCGTATGTGGATGGTGCTGGCTTGTGGTTACACAGGGGTTTTACGTGTGTAAAAATTTTCTGAGCTGCATGCCACCAAAAAAAATCCCCATATCAAAAAGTATACTTAAAATGAGTGCATTTTATTGTATGTAAATTTTAACTCAATAAAATTGTCATGTAAAAACAAGAAACTTCTTTCTTTAGCAACAACAACAACAAAAACAGTTCTTTATGCCTGGGATAGCAGGAGATAGAGTAATTGGGGAGAGAAAGGGAGTCAGTTGTTTGTTTTTATAATAGACTTTATTTTTCAGAGCTGTTTCAGGTTCACAGCAAAACTGAGCACAAGGCTCAGAGATTTCTAGTTTGCCCCATGACCTCATGAACAGCTGCCCCATCATCAACTTCCCATACCCAGATGGCAGTACATGGGGCACCAGCAAGGCTGTGCCGCTCTCACCAAGTGACCCATTTGTCATGACTGATGAGTCCACATCATGGTCACAATGTTTTCACTAAAAGTCCACAACTCACAGCAAGTTTCTCATTCCGTGGGACTAGACACCCACTGCTGTGGTACTGCTGTACTTCACTGCGCCGTAAGTGCCTCTTCCCAACCCGTTCATCCTTCTCTACACCTTCTGTCCCCTGGAAACCACTGACCTCAGGTTTGCTTTCCAAAATTTCATGTAGTTGGCGGTAGACTTTTGAGATTAACTTCTTCCACTGAGTACTATTTAGGGTTCTTGTTTGTCTTTTTATGCCTTAATAGCTCCTTTTTTTCTTCAGTTTTTCAAGACAGGGTCCTGTTATATAGTCCAGACTAGCCTTGAATCTACAGATATACTTCTGTCTCAGTCTCCTACGTGCTGGGATTACAGGCGTATACCACCACACCTAGAGACAGATCATTTCTTTTTATGGCTAAAGGGTCAAATTGTCTGAATTGTCTACCCATCTACCTATGCAAAGATGTCTTGGTTTCTTCCAAGTTTGGCACTGATAAATAAAGCTACTATAAATAATCATGACCAAGTTTTTTGTGTGGATATAGTTTTTCACTAATTTGGGTAATTATCTAGGAGTAAGGGTACCACCCATAGCTAGTTCCCAGGAACCCTTCAATTACAGTTCAGGTTTCCCTAGTCTGGTACTATATCTGTAGAAGGTACCTGGCTCTGGAGTGACTGGGGAACTCTCTAGGAGAGTCCAGATAGGAAGGAAGGGGAGGGCCAGGCTTTGGTTTGGCTGCTTTGTGTTTAATCCCCGAGGGGGTGGCTTCTTCAGAGCCAGGGAGGCCCAGGTGTCCAAGCTCAGAGTCAAGGCTACTGTAGGGGAAAACCAAGTACAGTAAAACCCTTGTTTTGCAAACAACTTGTCCTGGCAGTGTTCTACAAGATGAGTAAACATTTCTAATAAATTTTAACTTGACAAATGAGTGATGTCTTGCAATGAGTCATGTGACACTGAACATCACATGATCACAGCTGAGCCAGTGGTTCTTCTCTCTCTCTGTCTCTGTTGTTTGTTCTCTCTCTGTGCCTCTCTAGCTCTCCCTGTCTCTGCCTCTGTGTCTGCATGATTGTGGGTGGTCATCTCCCAACAGCAAGAGGTTATGGAGGAGGAGGATAGGAAGATGAATGAATCTCTCATTCCAAATGAGATATAGAAATGTGTAAAATGCAGGAAACCATGCAAAATTTTGTAGAAAAATGCCATCCCCACAAAATTGTAGCAGTGCAAGAAATGAATCTGTTTAACACAGTGCTATGGCACATTTCTACAAAATATTCTAAAAAGAGCAAAAGCAAATGTCATTGGATAGATTCCTTGTTAAAGCTGCACAAAAAGAAGGGTTTCATTGAGCCAATAGATAGGAATGATTGCCATAGTGATAATAAGTCATCTTACATAATAACCCTCCTTTCTTTTATCTCCTTTGTACCAGCCTTGAAGGTTTTTCAAAGGTAAGTGCACACTAATTTGTTTGTTTTTCTTTATATTTTATTTCTTCTTTTGTACTATGTTACAGTATTGCAATCATGTTTATATGAATATTTTTGGTTTGTGGGATGAATCATGGTGAAATTTGCTTTGATATGCAAGTGCTTTGGGTTGCAAACATGTTTCCAGAATTATACATTCTACATTGGGCTTTTAGCCACAGGACCAACCCCTGGGCCCATGTGACCGAAAGGTGTGCACGATGTAGTTCTCCACTTTCCTTCCAGGATAGGAAGGCCATTCTACATCTCTTTTGTTTCCTTTCCACCTGGGACATCAGAAAGAGTTAATAGCTCCCTCTGTTGAGGGCGGGCTTCTGGTCCAGGAAGAAGACAGACACTTCTCTAGACCCACAGTAAGGACAGGCCCTGACTGCCTCACATCCAAGGGCCTGGAAGTTACCAAAAAGAAGCCAGGTGCTGGCTGAGGCATTCCTCCGAGGCATTGGGTGTTGGCCAGAGTTCTCAGCTCCAACCACAGAATCCACCCCAGCTAGTATAAACAAAAAGGCATTTATTAGGGGTTAAAGACAGATCACAGAATCACTGGAAGCAGTAAGGCAGGAATCTCCCAGAAAGACTCCCAAACCACAACACAGAACTGCACACCACAGGACCTTCTGCATCTAATTGATTGGGATGCTTTGGAAGCAAGAAGCTACCACACCAGTCCTGTCCAAATTCAGAAGCCACTGACAGCTTCCAGTTCACATAGCCTCCACCAAACCCCCTGCCACCTTCCTCTCTGTACATAAGCCAGTATCACTCACGAGTCCATCTGTCTGGTAGGAAGTAGTCCACATCTTGTACTCTAGCTGCAAAGGCACCTGGGAAATGTAGCTGGTAGTCCCTTATCGGAGTTAGAAGTAATATGGGTAACCCAGTCATGTGTCCATGTCCTTCACTGGACCTCGTTGTCCATCTTTGGTAAAAAGGGGTATAGGTACACCAGTATGAATCTCAAAGTTTGGGCGTCATGGTTAGGATGTGCTATATAAAGTTTGGAAGAGGGTCTAGGCCAGTGATGGTGAATCTTTTAGGGCTTTCAATGAAAGTTTCAGTGCTTATGCCATCGGTTCACCACCATTCACCTAGACACTACACACACTTTGGAGCCAAGGTGGGATGGTTGCAGCTATGGGGTGTAAAGAATCTAGGTCTAAATAACTGTCCGTAAGTCATCACAGTGACCTCATTAGTCTGTCATGGGACCTTGAACAAAAGCAAAACATAAAAAGTTTAAAATTTTGTTCTGTTAAGCCCCCGAAATGGTGAAATTTAGCTCTTAGAGCAGCCAATAGCATCATCCCATTACCTTAAAGGCCAAAAAGTTTTAAAATTTCCACTTCTTTGTCTAAACAAAGACCTCAAATTTAGCAAGTCACCCTCTTTTTACCTCCAAACTTGTTCTTCGTTCCACACTTTCAACGTTCTTGCTCTCAGTGATAACCAGGCTGCTCTTACAACCCTTTCTGTGCTTCACCCCTGAGACAGGCCAAATCTTGCAACCACAGGCCGAATCCACAGACTGTCTTTTTTCAATCTCCTCCTCAGTTTTTTCTCTTCTGCTTCTGTGGCCTACTCTCCATTCTCATCTCATTCCTGCCCCAACTACTGCGTCAGTCTCTTGGTTCATGCCTCATTTCTAGTCTGTCCATCCATCCGTTTAATTTGCATTATTAACTGCATTACCATGTGTGAAGTTTCAGAAAGACTATAATAAATGACCCTTGACAGAGCTGGTTAGGAAGAGCAACACCTATAAAATACTCCCACTGATAAATATATAATTACAAGTGCTATGAGTGAAGATTACAGGCTAGTAGGAGAACATCATAATAGGGGCCTTGCTCAGTGAAGAGGCTAAGGAAGCTGTCCCCAACAGGTGACCTTGGAACTGAGGAATAAAGGATAGAGAAGGTAACTCAGCTTGGGGGATGGACTAAGATCTTGTAAGTGAGAGTGAACCTGAAGCCCAAGTTGACAGGGGAGCCAGCTTTGTGCTGTGGGATCTCTAGGAGTGTGCCTGGCATGTAGTGGAGGTTTCAGTAGTCTGTTGGAGGAGAAAAGAAAAGAATACTTCAGGTTTGCCCATCTCTTATCTGCACTCCACCCTATGGCACCAATGCTCCCGCCATTACAGCTCAGTACAGAGGTGGATGGGTATCGTCTTCTTCCTCCCATGTTGAATACCACAGGTGCTCATCTTGTTTATCAAGAGGGCCTAGCGCAGCCCACAGCTGCACCAACGAAGCATTGCACATAAGTATTTAATGCGTTAATGTGTTAGTAACTCAGAAGGCAAACACCAAGCATCAAAGTCAGTGAGGCAGCAGTGGGAGGGTGGAGATGAGTAAAACAGGAGTCATAATGGCCTACATGGGAGGGAGCCAGCTGTCAAGTGTGGCACTCATTAGCCAGTGATACTGCAGACCCAGGACATCAAGTGACTGAGGATCAGGTGCCAAGGACACAAGGAGGAGCCTGGGGGGAACAAAGCAGCCAGAGCATGGCACTCTCTGTTGCTCCAGGGACCCAGGTTACCCCTATCCAGGTCACACTATGGCCCCATACTTGATACTTCACCGCTTTTGCTGCACTGTGTGTGTGTGTGTGTGTGTGTGTGTGCGTGTGCGTGCTCATGTTTGCATCTCCAGTATGAACTGAGCTTCCCTGGTACAAATGCATCCCTGGGAGATTCCTGTTCCTCTTGACCCATATATCGTACCAACAATGATCTATCCAGCGCCTAACCCATTGTTGGGGCGAGTACATATGTGCTGGAGAGAGCACCATGACCCGGTGATAATAAACAGACGCTTGCCAACAACACAAGTCTCCACAGACAGTTGTGTGTTGTCTGAATGCTTCCTGTTTGCTCGCTTAAAACCCAACTTCCTGCCGGGCGTGGTGGCTCACGCCTGTGATCCCAGCACTCGGGAGGCAGAGGCAGTAGGATTGCTGTGATGTGAGTTTGAGGCTGAGCTCATGGCCAGCCTGAACCACAAAGCGAGACCCTGTCTCAAAAAATCCTAAAAAAAAAACCCAACTTCCAACCGAGTCTATTGTAGTCCTCATTCTGACTTCAGACACTGATCATTTCAAAATGATCAGCTCCACCCTTTCATTTCATCCTTTTATCTTCTGATTTCTGCAACAGCTACAATGAATCTTCATGCATTTATTCACTAAGCATTTACCAAGTCCCTATTATACTCTAGACACTAGGTCACCAGACTTGGGGTTGTGCGAGAGACTGTCAGGAGAAGGATAATCAAATACGAACACCTGCACCCTAGAGTGATAGTAGAACAAGCATCTAGCTCACCCTGGGAAGCAGACATTCAGGCCAGAGTTATGCGTAATTTGATCTTAAATGTTTTTCCTAAATCCATTTCCTCATGTATACGAGTGACTAATGAGTTAGAATCGGAGGTATTTGGGTCAGAGATGCCACTAATTAATTGTTTCCTAAACACCCAGCTGTGTGGTCTTTCAGAGCAGTGAGGAACAAATACCAAGCTGGCAGCATTCAGACTTCCGGGATAGGCCTGAGGGTTTTGTTGTGCTGCCAGCAGTGACTCACTTTGCACTTGGCCCCGCCTCAGCCTCAGCTGCAAAGAAACTCCATCCTTGGGCTCCACTGCTGTGGACTAGAGGAGCTTCCAGGATAGTGTTAAGAATGAGCCAGTTCTAGGCAAACAGGGACATGTCACACTCAGGTCTGCACTTGTTCCAGGATAGGAGGCCTGGACAGGATAACTGCTGTGTGGAAGGTCCTGTGTCTCTGCTGGGCACCTTACCAGCCCCAGCTCCCAAAATCCAGGCCACCAGCTCTCCTGTATGCTGACTCAGCCATACCTTGGCTGCCAGATCCGTTCGGAGGTGGCAAGAAGGGCAGCTCTGAGCTCCGGGAGGGCGGAGACCTGAGCGCTGGTTTATTGCTGTCGCCAGCAGGGAGCAAGCAACAAGATATGGCTGTCTGGCCTCCGGCCAGTAGGGTTTAGATTCAATCTCTGACCTGGGCTGCATGCCCTCCTTCCCTAAGTGTCCTCTGGGGGCCGTTTGGCTGCCTGAACAACCCATGTTGCCTGGAATCCAGCTCTCTCTCAATCTCCACTCATGGAGACTCTTTAAGACTGTCTAAGCCCCTTTAGCCAGTGTGGGACAGCACCCATGCTAGCTCCCACCTGGAATTGACCTTGCCTGGTGCCTGCCAGAGGTCCCATGACCCAACACTGGGATCTTCCACCTGTGTGTTGTCTGCTCCATCACCCATGATACAAGGAACAATGCTCCACCTTGACCTTTCTGGGAGATCTGACTTTTCTAAAGCTCTAGGCTGGATGCTCCTGCAGCTTCTAGTCCATCCCACCCAGCTGCACTCTCAGAGTCAGGTGAGGAGGTGAGGACCAGGTCCATAAAAAGAGCCAATCTCTCTTCTTCTCCATCCCAATCAACATGCTTACTTCAGGTTTCTGCATGGCTGGATCTTGGACTGCTGAGAGAGGGTACAGTAGACCCCACGGCAGAGTGGGGAGGAGCTCGTGGGCTCACCAAGCCTTGGCACTGGTCCACGCAGAAAGTCTCTTGCGGGGCCTAAATCTACCTGGAAGGGCAGCTCACTCCTTTTCCAGTGTTTGCCTGCTGGCTAAGTTCTGCCCATTGCTGGTAAGTTTCCCCTGAAGATGCATCTCCACAGGAAGCAGCTCCTTGTGCCTGTTGTATCCCAGCGTTGGAATCCTGGATTCTGCTGCGTCCACCCACAGGGCATCATTGGGGTTGGTGGTCACAATGTCCCCTAAGGACATGAGCATCACGGTTTCAACAGGTGATACACTCCAGTGAGTACCACTGACTGACACAGGGCCTCTCGGTGAAGTTGTAGGGAGGACACAGCAAGCTGTCTGAGGCAGCAGAGCCTGCAGGACTTGGGGAGGGCTGGTTAACATAACCCAGAAAGTGGCTTTCAGATGCACTCTGTACCTCAGACTCCCAGGGTTACAGTGAGACCTGAGGTAGGGTGGGTTCTCCAGGGGAGTGGCCTGGAGCAAATACCAGAGAGCCAGGTTGGACACAGGGGTCTGCAGAACAGAGATGCTGAATGTGTCAGAGGATGTGAGGTTGGCTTGGGGCCAATGAAGAGCAAAGTTCGAGGTGTATGGACTCTGGTAATCACCAGCTCAGGGTAGCAGGAAGCTGGGCAAAGTGCACAGACAGCTGGCAGAGCTACAGGACTCCTTGTAGTTGCCCTCCAGCTGTAGGTGGAGCCTGTGTTGTCCCTGTATTTCTTTGCTGCCTCAGACTCAGGCTCCATTTTTTTTTTTTTTAGACAGGGTCTCGCTTTGTAGTTCAGACTGGCCCTGAGCTCAGCCTCAAACTCACATCACAGCAATTCTCCTGCCTCTGCCTCCCGAGTGCTGGGATTACAGGCATGAGCCATCACACCTGGCACTGTGGTATGTGGTACTGGTTGCTGCTGGGGTGAGTCTCCACACCCAATATTGTATGTGGTTACCAGGGATCGAACCCACGTCCTTGCACTTGCAAGACAGGTGCCAAAACCACTGAGCTAAATCCCCGGCCCAAGGCTCCATTTTCGTGAAAACAGACCATTCCTTTACTTGATAGGGAGCTCTCTCCTCATACAGGGCTCTGCTGTCTGGACTCTTCCCCGATTCTCAGCTCAGCTAGTGATCCTGAGCAGCATGGGCCTGAAGCCTTGCTCTGGGCCATATAATAGTCAAGAATCCATCCCTCGTGTTTCTCAAATTGTAATGTGCATAAAAATCCTTCAGGGGTCTTGCTATCCCATAGGTCCAGTGATGCCAAAGCCGCCTATCCACAGACCGTGCTGTGAGTACTGAGGCCTCAGTCCAGGGGCCCAATCCTTGGTTTGAGTCAGAACCACTGGGTCACAACACAAAAGCTCAGGCCCTTCTCTACTTAAAGTGTCTGAGCCTTCTTGGACACGAGGGCTCCAGCGGACTCTGACCTGAACCAGAGTCTGAGAGTCTTTCAGTAGGTAACTCCACAGCAGTCCAGCATGCTTGGGCAGCACTGGTGACCTGAGCACGCACCCCTGCCGATCTCTTTTTCTGCAAAAGACAGCTTCTGTAAGGGAAGCTTTATGTTGTTACTTCTGTTACCCGTAGCACCACGGGAACACCTGTGTCCTATCAGATCTAGGGCATCACCATTTCCAAGTACCCAGAGGCCTGAGGGAGTGAAATGTGGCCAGTAAGTGTGTGGAGGGTTTGGGACAAAGGAAAGGAGGCAGCCTTTCCAGTCTTCAGCTCTCTTTTCTATAGCCCTTGGTATACAGATCACATGAGAAGACTATTAAGGTGCTTCCTACTCACAATCCACCTGAAACTCCTGGAGCTGTGCAGAGGATGTGCTCAATACCATGGACTTCCTCAAATGTGCCTCATCTCTCTCACTCCAGGGCCCCTCCACAAAGTTCCAGGACAGTGCTGGCACTGGTGGCCCCCTTTGCTTAGGGCAGGACTGGCAAACTATTGTTCACAGGTCAAACCCATCAACCACATGTTTTAAAAATAAAGTTTCAGCTGGATATTGTGGCACATGCCTGTAATTCCAGGACTCTGGGAGGCCGAGGCATGAGAATCATTAGTTCAAGCTGAAAGGGCTGGGGAGGTAGCTCAGTGACACCTTGCCTGCATGGCAAGAGCAAAGTCCTGAGTTCTATCCCTGGTACCACAAAGAAACAAAACAAAACAAAACTAGTTCAAGCTGAGCCTGGGCAAAGCAGTGACTTTGTGAGGCCCTGTATCAAAATAATAATTATACAAACAAACTAAAAACAAATAGATAAATGATATTGGGATGTAGCTCAGTGGAAAAGTTCTGAGTTTAATTCTTGGTACTGTGAAAAACAGTTTCTAAGTCTACTAAAAACATAATTACTTTTCTAGAGCTGCATGCACTTCATTTCTGAAAACTATTACATTCTGGTTTTTTTGAGTCACAAATATTCTTCATTTTTTTGTTTGTTTAGTTTTGGTTTTTTGAGACAGGGTCTCACTGTATACTTCAAGCTGGCCTTGAACTCACTATGCAGCCCAGGCTAGCCCAAACTTGCAGTGATCCTCCTGCATTAGCCTCCTTAGTGCTGGCATTACAGGCACCTGCTACCAAGCTCAGATTCTATTTCTGTTTTATTCTGACCTAGAAAGTTTTAAATGCTATTTATTATTTTTTATTTTTAAATTTATTGGCATATTTTAGATATACCTAATGATCACATTCATCACAGGGAATTTGTACCTGTACATGATATATCTTGTTTTTTTTTCCTATCCTCCTTCTTTTTCTTCAATTTCTCTTCCCCTCCTTATTTAGACAAGCTTTGTTTCCATTTCTTTCCTTCAATTCTCATTTTCTTTCTTGTCCTGCCTTCCATTCCCTCTGCCTCCTCCCTTGTTTGCCTTTCCATTTCCCAATATCTGTTATACATTTTGATCCTTATATACACTTTCAGTTTCTCACACCAGAGAGAAACAAGATGGTATTTAAACATGTGTGTCCAATTTATTTCATTTCAGAGTGTGGTTTCAGGGTGCACCAATTTACCTAGAAATCTCATTTATCCTTCTTTATGACTAAGTAGTATTCCATTGTATAAAACAATCCACATGTTCATTCATTCATTTGGGCTATTTCTAACTTTTCACTATTACAAATTGTGCTGTTATACATAAGGGTGTGAATACATCACTGTGATATGGTGTTTTTAATTCTTTTGGGAAGAGACCCAGAAGGGGTTTGCTGGGGTCGAATGGAATCTCTAGTGTTAGTTTTTGGAGGAATCTCCACACTGATCTCCACAGGGCTTGCACCAGCCTACACTCCCACCAACAGTGGAGAAGGGTTAGTTTTTTCTCCACAGCATTTGTTATTGGTTGATTTCATGATAACAGCCATTCTTCTTGGATGAAAAATCTCAGCATCGTTTTAATTTGCATCTCTTGAGTGACCAGTGATGAACATTTTTTCATATATTTATTAAAACAACTTTCCAGCTTTGGAGGTGTGACATGCTATCTCACTGTTATTTTAACTTTGCTTGCCAGTTACTTTTATATGTATATATATATATATATAGTACCAGGGAATAAACTCAGGCCTTATGCATTAAGTCAGTCTCTTCTAGTTGCTTGCTGATAGTCCATCTGTGTCCTTACTCATTTATCTATTGCAAAAAGCTGTCTAATTTTAGTCATGACTAGACTAGATAATTAGATAACATAACTACTGTTTATGGCATATTTATTTTTGTGCTAGACAGTATGCTAAGCACTTTGCATAATCTGTTTTTCATTTAGTCAACTTAGTATATTCTTAAGTCCATTTTAAATATCAGGAACTAAAAACTTACCTCTCATCTGATAAGTGGAATAAGACAAATATGAGCCCAGCTGTGACTGCCCTGTGTGCTGCTGTACTGTCAGAAGGGAGATTTGAACACTTTTCCAAAGGACAAGGCTGACTTCTAAATTTAATAAATATTTACTGAGGTCTATAGGGCAGGCGCATATTTGCCTGGTACCCAGGGCTTTCATGGGTTGCGTGGTGTCCTGATAAGTGCTGCTGGAGGCCGTGCTTTGGGCCGATAAGGGATGAGGGCAGAGAGTTGCTCCTGTGAACTGGAAAGATGACTACTGGATGGGAAGGGCCACTGACACTGTGGCTTTGGTGGCAGAATGTCATCAATCTTCTGAGACCCAGCACAGCTGGGACAAAAAATAAGCACCCCAAACGCACATGCCCCTCACCCCATTTCCTGGCTGTCCCCCAAACCTGGAGGCTGAAGTTCAAGGCTACTGCTCCAGAAAGCCCACAGTTTGGCCTCCAGGTACAGGGTCTGGAGCTGGCATGAAAGTGTCCACCGGGCAGAAGATGTGAGAGAAGCCTGTCTGGGGTATGGCCCACCCATGTGGGGTTCCCAGACTCTGAGTGACAGATTGGGACACGTCTGTGCATGGCCAGCAGCATGGCCCAGCAGCCTGAAGCTTTGAGCCGGAGGTCACTGACACAAGTTCACTGAGAGAAGGGGGGATTGCTTCAATAAATAAGTGAAGTGCTTTGTTAAATAAAATTCTTAGCTTTTAGAATAGCTTATACTTTAAATTTTATTCTAGAATTCTTTTTGGATTTGAGGAAAAACATAGAAGAAGTATACAGAATTCCCATTTAAACCATGACCAGTTTCCCCTATTATGAATATCTTATGGAAAATTTGTCAGGTCATGAACAGATATTGACATACTATTAACTAAAATCTCAAACCTTATTCTTAATTTTTTGGCTTCTACGATCCAACCCAAAGTCCCATGCAGGATCCAAATGACAGTCCACCTTCACACTGTGACAGTCCTTCAGAGGCGCCTCATACCACAGGACTCTCACAGCTATCAGGAACACTGGTTGGCGACACAGAATTATCTCTTGATCAGGATTTGACCTGAAGTTTTTCTCACAATCAGACTTGGGTATGGATTTGGGAGGAGCAGAGAGTGAAATGCCCTTCTGGGCACATGGCATCCTGGGCACAGGCTGTGCCCCGAACTCCCCACTGGTGGTGGTGACCCTATTACCTGGCTGAGGTAAGTTTCATACAGTTCTTCGCTAAGGAGCTACTCTTTCTCACATTTCTGTACACTATTTGTTCAAAGGAGCTGACTGTGGAGATTCCATACTTAAGGAGTAGAGTTATATGCCATCTCCTTGAGAGCAAAACATTTACATAAATCATTTGGAAGTCTTCTACTTGGAATTATCTATTGCCCTCTATTTATTTATTTATTCAGTCATTTATTCATGTAACTATGGATTCATGGGCATTTACTTTATATTTTGGATTACAATCCAATGTGGCTTTATTAATCTTGTTACTCAAATTGTTCCAGTTTTGGTACTGAGCATTCTTGTGTTCGCTGGAAACAGCCCTTGCTGCAGCAGGGCTTCCTAGTGCTTCCTTACCTCCTGCACTATGAGACACTCCCAGGTAGAACAGGATAAGCTCGTGTACTCCCTGCCCCCATCCTAGGAGTAGCCATTTCCTGGGAGCCCTGACTTCCTCTACTGGGATAGGATCTCAAGGCCAGATCTAGGTACCAGATGTGCTGATTATTCCTAGGGAGTGATTGCTTCTAGGTCATCTCTGCTGACAGAGTGAGAAGGCATGTATGTGCTAATAAATGCACACATATATGCATATACATGAATATTCCTAAGTACCCATTTGCAGCTTAAATTAAATATGATTATACAAGGATATCTTCAACTTAAATTCAGTCCAGTCCCCAATGATTATTCCAGCCAGTGGTACCAAATTCTCATTTTAATTTGTATTTCCCTATTAACAAATGATGTTGAATATCTTTTCATATTCTCATTTACTGTCTCTACATATTCCTTTTTCTGATATTTTGCCCATTTAAAAAGAATCATTTTGAGCATGTTGGTGCATACCTACAGTCCCAGGTCTCCAACAAAGGCAGGAGGATCACAAGTTCAAGGTGAGTCTGGGCTACATAGCAAAATTTTTTTTTTCTTAAAAACAAAACAAAACAAAAACCCAAACTAGTTTATTTTCTTGTTGAGTTTTTACAAGTTTTTTGGTATATTTTGGATATGAGTCCTTTATCAATGTGCATTTTGCCAATACTTTTTTCCTAGTTGTGGTTTATCCTCATTTCACTCTTAGTGTTCTTCATAGAGCCAAGGTTATCATGTGATAGTAAAGACTGAACCCAGGGCCTTCACACTGAGCTACAATCCCAGTTCTTTTGAAAACTTTTTATTTTGAGACAGAATCTCACTGAACTGTTAAATTATCTAGTCTGAGGTCCAATTTGTAATCCGCCTGCCTCAGCCTTTTAGAATACTGAGATTACATCTTGGGCTACCATGCTCAGTTTAAAGGTTAATTTTAATCAAATCCAACATGTATTTTTGCACATAGGTTATGCTTTTGGTATTAAGTCTAAAAGCCTATTAGCAAACTCTCGAGTTCAAATGGACTTTCTAGTTCATGTTTTACATTTAGGCCTATAATCCACTTTAATTTCTCTAAAAAGCATGTCTGCATGTAGGTATATTTTTCTCCATAGGAATGTCCAATTATTCCAGCACCATTTGTCGAAAAAAAATATAGTATCTACATAGCAGTTACCTTTACATGCCTGTGAAAAATCATCTGACTATATATGTGTACTGAGATATTTTCATCAATTAAATAATTGCTTAGGACAGGGACTTAGGTAGAATAATTAATGGAATGCTAGTTTTTATTAGCCAATGAATATATTTTGACAGTGTTTTCAAGTACAATCAACTTAAAGTGAAGATATATCAAATAATATGAATGTAATTAGCTAATTTTTGTTTTGTTTTCTGTTTAAGACATTTTCACTACATAGCCCAGGGTAATCTCAAATTTAGAATCCTTCTGCCTCAGCATTCTAAACGCTGTGATTACAGGCATTCACCATCACACCTGGTCTATTTTGGATTTGGTAGAAAAACATGTTTTGTTTTGTTTGTTTTTTGAGACAGGGTCTTGCTTTGTGGTTCAGCCTGGCCCTGAGCTCAGCCTCCAACTCACATCACAGCAATCCTCCTGCCTCTGCCTCCTGAGTGCTGGGATTACAGGCGTGAACCACCACACCCGGCACTGTGGTACGTAGTACTGGGTGAGTCTCCACACCCCGTATTGTTATGTGGTTAATTGGGAATCTAACCCGGGTCCTTGAGCTTCCAAGACAGGCGCCCGAACCACTGTGCTAACTCCCCGGTCCCAAGAGAAACATGTTTTTAAGCAAGAAGAGTTTTAAAATTTTTCTTCATAGGTCTTTTTGATAGACAAAACGTGTTGTAACGATAAAAATCGTGAGTTTTTGGTTCAACAGCCTGCTTTAATTTATTAACAGTATGTTTATTTAGCAAAAGTTTACATAGCAAAATTACAATTATTTGAATTATTATAAACCAAACCCTTGTCACGACATGCCAGTTGGTATTATACATTCTCTTGCTGTCGTCTGAATTTCTCTACAAACTTTTAAGGCCCAACCCATAGAGATGTTAGGAAATAAGCCCTGAATCCTGTAACAAAAAGACACAATTGGTAATTCAAGGAGTGGGGCTTGAGTCCTCCCCATTTGAAAATCAAAAGGCCAGACTCGTCCTGTACTTTAGGACTGTAGATTACTATTGTGAGATTTTGATATAAGAACTGAGAAGACAAAAAGCTTGCTTTCTAGCGTGGACGGATCAGTGATTTTGCCATTCACAGCTGAGTGACTTGGAGCAAGCCAACAAACTTCTGTTTGCAGCAGTTCTCCATTGTAAAGGAATAATAACACCTGCTGGGGTTGGGTGAATCACGTCCTGAACACAGATATATAAGGTAAAGAATACTTTTCAAGTGTTGCAGATTTAAAAAACCAAAAATAATGCAAAACTTCCACGACTAACAAAGCTTCATAATTTAAAATACAGATAGACTGCTCCGGAGAGTGTCCCTCTTCCGCTCGCGGACCCCACCTCCTCGCCTCCTTTGGTGCTTGAGGGGTGCGAACTCCGGGAACAGCAACCCCGCAGTCGCTGACAGCGGAGCCAGACTACGCTTCGCCGAATTAGGGGTTTAGATGGGGTAGGCCGCCGCGGGTCCCAGCAGCACCATCCCGTGGGGGAGTACGCCTTCTCAACCGGCACCCACCCTACGGGTTGCGCCGGGTCGGGTGGGAAGGGAGGAGAGCCGTCCGCCTGCTCCGCCCCCTTACGGGACGCGGCCAATGGCTGCCCACCCCGGGTCTCGCACTGTTTCCCCCGCCCCAGGCCCGCCCCCTGCCCCGCCCCGCGGGTCACAATCCGGCCAGCAGTGGGCGGCTGGCGTCGGTGCGGGTGGGCCAATCCCGGCGCTCTCCGCGGCGCGTCAGCGGCCCCACGGCCACACAGAAAAGTTTAGTAAACAGCCGAGCGGGCCGGGTTTGCGGCCTCACCTGTCCCCACTCACCGCGGACCGGCGGCGGCGGCAGCGGCAGGCGCGTCAGGCGGAGGAGCCGCCGCCAGGTGAGGAGCGGGGCGGATCCCATGTTCCCTTTCGCGTGCTGAGGGAGGGGTCTCGGCCCCTTGTGCGGCCCCAGCCCAGGCGGGGGCCCCAGGATCCTTCGTGCCCCTCCTTGGTTAAGGCGGGCAGCCGCTAGGCTCCCGGCTGCCTCCCGTGTGTTCAGCTGAGGTGAGGACCTCCGGCCTCCTTCGTGTCCTGCAGTCCTCCCGCCTTGGTTCCCCTCGTGCTTGAGTCCCCCTGTCTCCGCCCCTCCCCGGCCGAGTCCCCATCCCCCAGTCCCGGGTCCCACGTTTGCCGGAAGCGAGTTGGGAGCCACCAGGTGGGGGTCCCTGGCGCCCCGTGGACGGCCGCTCGCCCTTTGGAGAAGCAGTGCGTGTTTTAGAGTTCTTGGGTGTCGATGTGTAGTGTTCGAAGTCGTTCCCTTTGAGTCGTCGTGACACCGTGGGGACCGCACCCCCACCCCGCGAATCTGCTTCCTAAGAGGGCGCAGGACGCCGGGGCGCTGGGTCCTTTCTGGGGTGCTGCTTAACGACAGAAACCAGCAGCTTTAGAGAATCAAGGTCAAATTTCTCGTTCAAACTAGATTTGTATTTTGATTTTTAAAAATGTAAAATATTATTACATTTTGGGATAGTTAGGAAGTTACTCTGTCGCGGTTTTCAGGACGCTAGGTGAGTTGTACATAGTTCCCAGGATTTTACCAAAAGGTGAACATCTAAGTTTCCAAAACAAGTTGTCCTAAACTTTTTCTCTTAACATTTCGAAAGTATATTTAAGGAAAATAGGAATCACAGATGCACAGGGGGAGGAATTTAGGAGCTGGTGGATGTATTAACTTGATGTTAGCAATTTCCCATATGTATGCAAATGTCAAAACAACATTTTACGCTCTAAATCTGTAGTTTATTATATGTCAGTTATATTTCAATAAAGAATTTTTAAAATAATATATTTAACACTCCAAAAGAATACATAATTCAGTACGAATAGTGAAAAAAGATAAAACAGGAAGAAGATAAGGGATGCCAGTAGAAGTGGAGATGATCCAAATACTTGAAAAATAGTTTGTGGCTGCGGTTCATTTCATTGTTTTGTAGTATTTTGTTAATCTTCATAAGTCATGGGTGTCTAGACGTGATTTTTATTTCTTTCTGCTTTTAGTAGATGTGCTTTATGAACATTTGTGTGCAAGAGTTTCTCTAAATATAGGTTGGACTCAAATATGTTAGGTCATTAGAAGTAAAATAGATCAACACACTTAGAAATAAAATGAATGAAAAACATTGGGATTCTCTATTTTGTTTAAGTGGAAGAGATTCGTAGCTATAGTGAGCTTTCCTCATTGTTGAAGATTTGCTTGAGAAACTAAGATTCCTGTTCGCCTTTACATAATGAATCTCATCCTTTGAAATTAGATTGTAAAAAGTTGTACAGTCCTTTTTCAGTGCAAAAATAGTAAGTTTGTCAGGCTAGGTGGTGCATGCCAGCTACCGTGGAGGCAAGAGATCACAAGTTTAAGGCCAGTGTATGCAGTTTATTAAAAAAAAAAAAATGGGGCTGTAGCTCAGCATTGGAGTGCTCATCTGATAGGAACAAGGCCCTGTATTCAGTACAGGAAAGAGAAAGAGAAAGAGAGAAGGAGATAAATGAAGGAAGGAATGAGTGAGTTGTAGGCATAGAAAAATACTTGAGCACATTAGTTAAACATTTTTGTTTTATTGAATGCTTGTGAGAGAAACCTATCTTAAATTTTTAACTTTAGTTATCAGAAGCACTTGTCAAATGGCAGATTTTAAAGGAAAGCATTAGAACGAAGAGGGAACTGTGTGCAGTTACATTATGTGTATTTTGGAGAAAGATACATGGGTGTGTGATGGGTATTTTAAGATTTGTTACCACATTTTTTTAGCTTGTGAACTTTTATCATGGTAATAGCATACAGTGACAAATTAGGGCACAGTATTCCTTAATTTTCTGAAAATGAGATGTGAGAGAGAGGTACTATGTAATATGATTGTGTGTTGCTTTGAACATATTTTTGTGTGAAAGCATGAAAGTAGAGCATTTTTAGGCTTGCAGACAAGATGCTTTGAGATGCTTTATTTTGGTAGGGCCTTCTTAGCCCTTTAAAGAAATTCATTTTTGTGTTTGATTACAAGGGAAGTGGCAGCATATGTGTGTGTGTTTTCCTCAGACATGGAGAAGGGAAAGAAAGATACAAAGAAAAACCACCCATGCTGGGCATGTGGGTGCCCACCTGTAACTCCTGGACTCTGAGAGAAGACTGAGCAGGAGGATCACAAGCTTGAGCCCAGCCTAGGCTACTTAACAACTTAGTGAGACCCCGTCGCAAAATAAGTAAAAAAGGGGACTATAGCTCAGTGCTAAGGTGCTTGGTTCAATTCACATTACCAAAAAAAAGAAGTAGTAGTAGAAAGGCCACACTTAAAACCACCACAGGTAATCTTTGTTAACATTTTGTCGGATACACCTTTGGTCTTTGTGTGTGTGCGTTACTTATTTGCTATGTAAACTATTAAAAGTTAATTCTGAACATAATTTATCTCAAATATGATATCCTAAGCCTTTGCTTTATGTAAGACGGAAGTAGCCATCGTCTAACTGGTATCCTTGTTTCAACTTTAGGTCTTCTACAGTCTACTCTGGTTGCTCATATGGAAAATAGGTGTTTGAATGTATAGAGTATCCTATCCCCATGCTGAACCTTTCATTTACTTTTCTTAATTGATTTTATTGGTACATTTTGTATGTACATTATGATCACATTCAACATTGAGAGTGTGTACTAGTACGTGACATATCTTGAGTCTCATTTTCCCCACCACACTGGGGATTGAACTTAGGGGTTGCTGAGCTACATCTCAGCCTATTTGTATTTTTACTTATCTTTTAAGTGGTGGGGAGTGAACTCAAGACCGTTACATTGACGTACATCCCCAGCCCTTTTTATTTTTTAATTTTGAGGCAGGAAAGTTGTTAGATTGCTAGGCTACCCAGGTTGCTCTCAAATATCCTCCTGCTTTAGTGTCCTGAATAGCTAGGATTACATATGTGTGCTATCACATCTGGCTTTTTAGTAGATTTCAGTACACATAATAAAGGTCAATTATTTTTACTGTAGTTCATATATCCTAGACCAGTGATGCCACTAAAAATATGATGCACAGGCCAGGGATTTAGCTCAGTGGTTCCAGCATGTGTCTTGCAAGTGCAAGGACCTGGGTTCGATTCCAGGTAACCACATATAATACTGGGCATGGATTCTCAGGCCTAGCAGCAATCAGTACCACATACCACAGTGCCGGGCGTGGTGTCTCACGCCTGTATTCCTAGCACTCAGGAGGCAGAGGCAGGAGGATTGCTGTGATGTGAGTTGGAGGCTGAGCTCAGGGCCAGCCTGAGCTACAAAGCGAGACCCTGTCTCAAAAAAAAAAAAATTTTGGTGGTCCGGGGAGTTAGCTCAGTGGTTCCGGCGCCTGTCTTGCAAGTGCAAGGGCCTGGGTTCGATTCCCCGGTAACCACATAACAATACTGGGTGTGGAGACCCACACCCAGCAGCAACCAGTACCACATACCACAGTGCTGGGCATGGTGGCTCACGCCTGTAATCCCAGCACTCGGGAGGCAGAGGCAGGAGGATTGTGATGTGAGTTGGAGGCTGAGCTCAGGGCCAGCCTGAACCACAAAGCGAGACCCTG
>PVIR01007126.1:0-62539 GCA_004026965.1 Petromus typicus
GAGCTAATCCCCGGCCCATCCAAGACTTTTCTTGAGGATGGATTCACTGATGCAGGTATAGTTCTGTAGTTACTCTAGCATTCCTGTTAGAATGTAAGCTGTTATCCTGTCTATCCACTGACGATGCGCTGATGCCGCCTCAATTCCTCTGTGACATGGATTTCCCAATCTCAGTGCAGTCCTAGGTTTGGGGCATGCCAACGCTATACTAAAGAATTGCCCACATGTTGTGCACATGAAACACCCCTCCATCGTCAGGTATGTTGTCCCATGAAGACTCTGCAGATACTTGTTAGACTGATAAGGTTCTGTGCAAGTCAAAATCATCTTCCAAGAAAAGAAAATCTATCTCACACTTGCCTTAGTATTAATAAATAAACTGCTTTATTATTTATTGGGATTGATTGGAATTTAAAAACCAACATGTATGTCTCTCTTTAGATATGGTTTTAATATAGTTGCTCAAAAATCTCATGAAGCGTTCATTGTTCTTTGACTCCCAGGATTTCTCTTTTGCTGGGTAGTCTGTGCTCCCATCCCCCAAGGAATCTGAGAGTTTCCCTTTAGTTTAAAAAGAAAAAGAGAAACTTTTCTTCCTACTCGCTCCTTCCTACTTCTAGGACGCTAAGGGGACCATCTTGGGTCCGTGCTGATACCTGAACTGGTAACCATGGAATGTTCAGCTGAGCCAGGCTTGTGGCAGACACTTCCCTCATGAGTGGAAAGTGGGATCCAGAAGGATATCAAGTGCACTACTGCCAGGAAAAAGGGGTAAAAAATTCTAGGGGCCAAAATGAAAATGTCCAACATAGACCTGAGCTCAGTGTTAGAGCTCTGGGCTCACTCCCCACTACCAAAGGAGACTAAAGGAAGAACCCCAGGGAATGTTTTAAGAGAAAACAGGGCCCACAAAGGCAGAGGGGTACAGGGGAGACAAGAGCAAGCAGTGTCCTGGAAGATGCAGGGGGAGTTTCATGGAATGAGAGTTCAACTGTGTCAAATGCAGCAGCTGGAATTTTTTAAAAAGGGACAATAATAAAATAAGGCTTACAGGGGCCGAGGATTTAGCTCAGTGGTTCAGCGCCTGTCTTGCAAGCGAAAGGACCTGGGTTAGATCCCCCGGTAACCACATACAATACTGGACGTGGAAGCTCAGGCCCAGCAGCAACCGGTACCACACACCACAGTGCCGAGCATGGTGGCTCACCCCTGTGATCCCAGCACTCGGGAGGCAGAGGCAGGAGGATTGCTGTGACGTGAGTTTGAGGCTGAGTTTAGGGCCAGCCTGAACGCAAAGCTAGACCCTGTCTCAAAACAAACAAACAAAAAAGGTTGTAACAGTACCACCTAGTGGACAGTGTTGGAAGCATAATAATCAGCTTTCATTTTTGCTCCCTCTCACTTCTTTAACTTTTCCGAACTGAAAGGTTTACAGCTTTATTTTGGACTTTCAGAAATCTACATGCGTATACATTTAAATGTGAATATTTATGACGTTTGTGTGCAAACATTATTTTACAGTAGCTTAGGGTTTTTTTTCCTTTATTCTGTTTTAAAGCTTTTTTTTTTAGATTTCCAAGAATCATATAGTAGAAACAGTGCTACATAAATCCCCTTGTATCCCCAGATTATCACCAGCTTCAGCAGTGAAGACTGTGTATCTGTTTTCCCCTCCCCCTCTTTTCTCACTTTTTAAAAAATTGTTTCTTTTTCTGGAATATTTTAAAGTAAATTACAGATATATCATTTCTCCTAACAGTATTTGAATGCATCTCTCTAAAAGATAAAATCTCTCACAAACATAACATGATTATATTACTTAACAATAATTCTGAAACCCAGTTATCTTCAATATTCCCCAGTTATCTCAAAAGTATCTGTTCAGTTATTGTATTCTTATTCCAACCAAAACAAGAGACTTACACTCAATTTGGTTGTTATGTCTCTTTAAGTCTAGTAAGACTCTACTTAAATTTCTCTTTTATTTTAATGCTTTTTTTTAAGACAGGATCTTGCGTTATAGTTCAGGCTGCTCCTGAACTCAGCCTCGAACTTAGCAATCCTCCTGTCTCTGCCTCCCAAGTACTTGGATTACAGGCGTGAGCCTCCACACCGGCACTGTGGTATGTGGAACTGATTGCTGGTGGGCGTGAATCACCATGCCCGGCATTGCTGTATGTGGTTACCTGAGATCGAACTGGGGACCTTGCATTTACAAGGCAGGTGCAGGAACCACTGAGCTAAATCCCCAGCCTAATGCATTTATATTTTGAAGGCCCTGGTCCCTGTGTCCAACAGCATCTTTCTCACTGCCATCTTTCATGTGACACCCCTCCGGTTCCCACATCCACGTAAACTGGTAGTGTGAACTACAAGCTTGGTCTCACTCATGTCCAGTAGGGGGGGCGGTTCCTCCAGGGCTCTTCACACCCTTATAACGCTTAACAACCTCACTCTTTTTCAGTTCTTTTGCAGTTCTTTTTCAGTTTTTCAATATTTATCCAACAACCTCTGCTCTCTATGAACACTTCATTTAATACATTGGGAAGAAACAGATCTTGGTAAAGGATAATCCTACAGAGAAAACCAGGGGGTAAATACTTGACTGTAGCTGGCACGTTACGAACATTTTGGGAAGGAATGACAAGAGGATCACAAGTTTGGGCTTAGCCTAGGAAATTAAAGCAACTTGTGGGCCTTTTAAAGAGGGCTCAGGACGTAGCTCAGGGGCAGCGCTACTGGGTTCCACCCTCAGCGCCCCTAAAGGAAAACAAGCCTTCGCTGAGGAGCGGGAAAATCACGTATTTTCTTTTTAATAACAAAAGTTTAGGACCTCAAATGTTAAGGGCCTCAAAACTTTCCAAAGTCTCCCTCTATTAATATCTCCAATAACTTGTGAATATTAGCCGGCAAATTTTTGTTGAAGCCCTACTATGCGCTTTCTACTATTCTGGGGATATGACAGCAGATACAATAGCCTCCAACATTTACTTTCATAGAAATTCTGTTAAATTGTAGTTAATTATTCTTTCACTTCCCCTAGTATCTTAATAAAAAGAAAAGATTAGAGGAAGTCATTTTATATTTGGTGTTTGCCAATATCGTCACTGGTTTGTTTACTATGGTGGCTTTTGCATAAACACATCAAAATTGCTCATATTAAATAAAACAGATTCTCATTTACCAAGTGAGAACTTAAACATCATCTAAAATGTTATTTCAGTGGGAAATAGCATTCCAGGTTGCAAATATTCATTTCCACGGTTGGGGTTTAGCTCAGTGTCTGCCTAGCAAGCATAAGGTCGTAAGTTTGACCCCTGGTACCACATATCACAATGCTGGGCATGGTGGCTCATGCCTGTAATCCCAGCACCTGGGAGGCAGAAGCAGGAGGATTGCTATGAGGTCATCCTGGACTACACAGTGAGCTCAGGACCAGCCTGAACTATAAAGTGACGTCCTGTCTCAAAAAATTAATAAATAAATAAATACAATAATAAATAAGGAGGAGAAACAATTTCAAGTAGTCCCTGGTCTTTCAAGGAATGTGAGATGATGCGTTTCTATGGAGACCTCTATCACAGTGGATTCCGCAGTGATGCACCAGTCATCTGCCGCCTCATCTCCAGCATCTTGTGAACAATCGAAGACAAAGCAGCTTTGAGTCAATTTACTTGGAGAGATTTTCTTATATACTTTTGTCCTTCAAGTTTCAAACCACAGGGCCACGTTGGTTTTTAGTTCTCTTCTGTGCACTTTTCTCATCTTGTATTATATTTGCTTTCCTTCTTCTCATTCTGTGGTTGATCCCAACTCATGCACACTGGATGCTGGAAATAAACCACGAGCCACAGATGAGAGACCGGCTCCTTGTGGGTGGGGGCGGTAAGTACAGAGGTGGCTCCTGCTCCACAGAATTAGACTCGAGTCGTCGTGGCCGTCTGCTGAAGACGGTCCGGCCAGCACTGTTTTCTTCCTCTTTTTCACTCTGCACAAAATTCAATTCCATGAACTTGCTGTGGCTTTTGTGGAAGTTTTTAAGCCATTTGGCCCAGCTGTTCAATACAGCCTTTAAATCTTACTCTGTCCCCCCTACCTGTTCCCTTGAAGTAGTGTTAATTGTATTCTGCCTCTGGGTTTTGTCTTTGGCTTCTCTTGAGGTTGTTTATGCCTGAGATCTTTCTCCTCCATCTTCTTTAAAATCCAAAGTTTGAATCTAGACGTAATTTTAAATCTTGTATCCCATCTCTTCTTGGATTTTGGTCTTTTCCATTGTGGCTTGAAACTCTTTGGTGTATATTTAGAATCTTTAATAATGTGAGCTGATGTAGTTTCATGTTGGACAGAAATATCTTATTTCTTGCTTCTTCAGAAAACTTCGGTTTTAACTATTAACGTTATTATGTTGAATCAGGACATAGTCCGGCATAAAGAGTGGAAGTTGAGCCCTGGACTAACAATCTTTAACCGCTTGAGGAGTTTGATTAAACTACATCATCCTGATTAAACAACAGCTCGGCTGGGTAGCAACGACATCTACACAGTACAATGGCGACCCCTAGCGGCAGCTAGATTAAGTTTCGCTAGCTCTGCAATTTACCTGAATTAAAGAACGAGAGGCCTTAGCGCCTTTGTTCTTCTACTCAGACTCCTCACCCGAACTTCCTGCAAAGCCAGGAATTCTTTCTTCAGTTTTGCGATTTGCCTTTTAATTTTCTTAATAATTTCTCTTTTTTGCATTATTGAGACGTGCAACTTGAGTTTTCACCAGGAGAGAATAAAATAAACAAACACTTGCCTTATAGAATTTACTTTTGTTTTCTCTCTCTCCTTTTTCCCTCCATCTCATCTGGCTCTCTCTGTCTCTCTGTCTCTCTCTCTCTCTCTCTCTCTCATCTCTATCTGTCTGTCTTTGTCTCGGTGTGTGGGATCAAACCCAGGGATTCACTTGTGCTAGGCAAATGCTCTACCACTGAGCTACATCCCTAGCCAATTTACATTCGTAATAGTCAAAAGTATTTCATGGGTACTCCAACCTCAGAGAGATCTGGAAGGCAAGTGTTTACTTTGTAGCTTTCACCACAGAAAATGGAAAGGTTGTCGTATGAGCCAGGCCGTACTCAGAATACATATGTGCTGATATACAATAGTTGTTTGTTTTAATACTGCAGAAGGATCAAAATGCTTGCTTTAAAGCAAGCCCTGTTTTAAAATTATCTTCAGCACTTTCATTAATTTAGATGACCTCATTTGATGATTTGTAAGCAGATCACCAGCCTAGCACAAGCCGGTTCCACTCAGTGGCAGATTTTGTCTTGATATCAATAGCAGTTGCAGTATTTTAGTGTTGCTTATACCTTTCTTTAGCTCCAGGCCCTGCTTGTGAGAAAAATGCTCCATAGACTCAGTTACAGCTGTTTTGTTAGCCTCTCAAGTTGTGCATTGCTTCTGTTTCCCAATGTCTCCTGGATTGCAAGGAACAGAAATTTACTACACAGAATGAGTGAAACTGCTTGTTTGGCTTGGAATGCTTCACTCTTACCAAACCAGCATTAAATTACAGTTTATAAAAGGCTACTCTAAAATTAATGGGACTTTCCACCAGGATACGCCTCCCCAAAGAGAGCATCATCAGAGCACTGTTTACATAGCTTAGCTACATTCAAATCACCTGAGAAGCTTTCTAAACCTATGGCACATGGATCCCAGAGACTCAATATGGTGTCTCCCTCAAGGCAGCCCTTGGAATCAATGTCTCTTGGCTGGTCCAACTGAAAGATAGATTACTGCCAGCATCTAGTCATATCTAGAGGCCAAAGGTACGGTAACATCCCACGGTGCATGACACAGCCCTCACATAGCAAAGAAGTGTCCCAAATTCCAACGGCACCACTGTACAATTCTGCACAAAGCTTTCACTAAGTGTAGGTCCAGTGTGGGCATGGGGCACTTTAACCCTCTCAGGGGACCCTAATTTGCAGCAGAGTTTGAGAACCCTAGCTAGAGGCTGTTGCAAGAGAATATGTGGTGAAGATCCTTTCAACCCTGTATCTTTGAGTGTTGAGGCAGAAATTTTCCACTGTGAGTTGGTTTGGAAGTTAGGGGTGGTTGGAAGGAAGTGTTAGTTGCTTTTGTGAGAAAGGTTCTGTTTTCACATATGCTGAGATGGAGATCTTATCAAACCCCAGTTTTGCTGGCTATTACTCATTTTGTGAGCTGGTGTCTCTGATATGGCTCAGGAGAATCACCAACCACAGTCAAAGCCATCCTGAGGAACAGGTCACTCATGGGAAATGCAGCTTCTCAGAATGACAACTCACATTTTCAAACGTTAGTTCTTCCTGTAGGGGACCCTCAGGAAGGGTCACTGTAGCTGCACAACTCCGGAGTACCATCCACAAAGAATACAGTACGATCGGTGCTCTGCATTCCACCACCCTGACAGTAAATGTGACCTACTCTCGAAGGCCTAGAGTTTTAAATCAGACCCTTTAAATATTTTTGTCAAGTGCAAATATTATATAGTTTGCTCTATGCATGTACTCTGATGATATTTATATTATCTCAGAGAGCTCTCCAGGAGTTATATTTTATATCATACGTATGTTATGTGCATATATGTATTTAAATTTTTAAGTGTAAGCAATGTCATACTGTGCAACTGGCAACTTGCTTTTTACTTAATCTTCTGTGTTGTCAACATGCAATTTGCTTTTTTCTTAATCTCCTGTGTTGCCTCCTGCATGTGTCCAGATATGTAGAGGTCCTTCCATTAAACAGCTGTGGACTTTAAAGAATACATTAAATTATCACTTAAAGAATAGTGACCTGTTAAATACATGGCTTGAACATGGGCATTTCCTGCATCTCATACCATGACACTAACAATGCAAAAAAAAAGTTGAAAATCCAAAAGGACTAGAGAATGAAAAAGAAGGTAAAAACAGGTAAGAGGTGCCAGCACACTTCATGAAGATGGAAAAGGACGAAGAAGTGGCAGTCAGGAAGCCTCTCATGGGAGTGGATGGGTAGGAGGGCAGCTGGCATGGTGGCATAACACCACAAGGAAGGCTGCTCCCCCTGAGGGGAGGCTCAAGTGTCAAGAGAAAGAAAGTATTTCACGGGCAAAGGCAAGTCTGGGGGCAGGTGAACAACGACTGGTTGGACCCACAAATCCCACTCCCCATTTGCACAGAGCCCAACTCTTCACCCCAAAACCCTGTAACACAGCAGGTTTACTCTTGGGGAGGAATGGAGAATAGCAGAGAGCCAGAGTGAGGTGAAAGATTTTAAAAAGGAGTCGGTGGAAGTCCACATCCTGAGTCCTGAGTTAGCACAATCCCCACCATCGCACCTGGCTCTCAAAATGCTGCCAGGCAGACTTATGACCTCTGCACGGGGCCTCGGAGGCAGCGAAGAACTCCAGAAAAAGCTACAAAATGCTCGGGATAAAGGTGTGACTGTAAAAAAAGGTAACAGTCTCACAAATTTTGCTTTCCCTCATAGGACTGGACATGATCCTAAGACCTGAAATATGGCCAGGCTTGTGAGTACCACGTTGGAACAGAAGTAAGGAGGAGGTGGATGGCGCTGTCTGGAAGTCATGGTCAAGCACACAGGAAGTTATTTCCTGTTTACAGCGGGGATCCGAGAGACAAGCGGAAGGAAGTCACGTGGAGCCGGAAGGAAGTCACATGGAGCCGGAAGGAAGTCACATGGAGCCTCAAGAGGGGATCAGCGGAGGGGGTGAATGAGAGGCGGTCGTGATGTTTATTTCTCAACTCCCATCAAGGAAAAACGGAGCTGGAGACCAACCGTCCTGGGGTGGAGGATCAGAAGCAAAGCAAACAACCGATGCAGCAGACCTCTGTGAGGACCTGCTGTGCAACGGCTTCTGTCCAAGAACAAAGAGAAAACAGCCGTCTCTCTGGGGCGTCTGCTGATCGGCATGGTCCAGGCTCTCCGAGCGTCCAGAAACGCGGCTTATTCTGTTCATAGCCATCTGGTGAGCTGCAGCTTCGTCTTCCCATCTACTCTATTGTCCCTTCACCTTCTCACAGGCGGACACAGAAGTGACCGTCAGACGCGACAGCCAAAGAAGGTCTGTGAGAATCACAGCACAACCGCCTGGCTGTGCTGAGAGCAAATGGGGGTAGAGGGGCACCGTGCTCAAGGGGCCCTCTTGCGTCTAGGTTTCATCACAGAGCTTGTACTTCTCAGTGTTTGCAAAGTCTGCCAAAGAAAGAGAGCTGATATAGCCGGTAGGAGAGAATGCCAGTCTTGTGTTTTGAGTTGAAGTTTTAATCTGTGTACTCTCAATCACTCCCTTAGGGAAAGAGTTTTCAGTATCTTCATTTTGTTTTTCTAGATGGGAACGATGTCCGTTGGGCAAACTCACCCGCAGCCCGCGGCCTGGACCACGGCATGAGGTTGACAAAAGACAGTGGCTACATGGGCAGGGTTTTCCCGGGGGCTCAGACTCAGACTCAAACCCAGGGCTGGCACCTTTTATTTTTTCCCCTCAATTTTTTTTTGGTAAAACCTAGGTAGCTGGGACCAACAATCACGTGAAAAAATGCTCAATGTCCTTAGGAAATGTGAGACACACATAAGTTATCATATATTTTAAAATGGGAAATAGGAGTTGTTGAGGACTTGGGGAAACTGCACTGTCGGTGAATATGTAACATAGTGCAGTCACTGAGCAAGAGTTTGCAGTTCCTCAAGAAGCTAAGCCAAGAATTATCAGCAATTTCAGTGCTAAAAATATTTCTCCAACAAAATGATATCGAAAGACATAACACACACGTATATGAATGTCCATCGCAACACTAGGCATAAAAGCCAAAGCGTGTAACCAGACCAAGTGTCTGTCACTTGTGGATTCATAAATATAATAGTCACATAACTATTATTCGGCCACAAAAGAGACGAAGTAATGACACAGGCAACACTTCGGGTGAACCTTGAAAATGTGCTTCATGAAAGAAACTTCACGGAAAGCTTCCGCTGTGTTCCACGTGGTACTAATCGCACAAAACATCTAGAATAAGTTTACTCACAGACAGAAAACAGACAAATATTTCCTAGAGGAGAGGAGAATGGAGAGACTACTTCCTGGGCACAGAATTCCCTTATAGGATGTTGAAAATGTTGTGGAAAGAGAGGTCATAACCATACAATACTGTGAATGTACTACTGTCCCTGAAGTGTACTTTGAAATGGTTAATGGTTAATTTTTTATTGTGCGAAGTAAAAGAAAAAAATCTAGATAGCGTTTTAATGAATTGTTAGCAAATATTTAACATTTTAACTTAAGTGTAAATAGTTGCAGCGGATGTAATTTAAAATAGAACCATTTAAAATAAAACTTGCTTCATTCAATTATATCCACGCAATCTTAAGGCCCTAGTCACTGGATTCTTAATTGCCTACTTTTAAAGACACATGAATAACTTTTTCTTTAACTGTTATATATTTTATGGCATCTTTTCTTCTCTTTGAAATTATATTTCCTCAGAAATTTTCATCCAGATGTAACTTTTTAGGTTTGAAACTCTTTTCCAAATTATCTTAGCATCAATAAAATATATACTGTGTATAATTTAAATTTAAAACTTTAAATTTTTTCCTAATACCAAAGGCTCCAAATATTAAGAAGCTCTTTCGGATTGAGTTGTTGTAATCAATATTGGTAAACACCTGACCATAATAGCATTGATAATCCCAATTTTGATAAATCATACAAACAACTATTAATCACCACAGAATACAAATGTTAAAGATACATATCTCTTAGCCGAGTGCTGTGGAATGCGCTTATATTCCTAGTTCTCTGGGAGGCTGAAGCGAGGGACTCACAAGGCTGAGCCCAGTCTGGGGAAATAAGCAGTTCAGGGAATGCTTGTCTCAAAATTTTTAAATGGGGTGGGGGGAGGGATGTAGTTCAGTGTGAAAGCCATAGTTTAAATCCCCAGTTTGCCCCCAAATCAAAAAATACTCATCTCTTCTAGGTTGGATGGAACTTTTTCCTTCCTGTTTGTTTGTACGTGAACAAATACTGTTTAACAGAATGAGTACAACACAGACTGTATTGTTTCTCTAGAAATACATAGAAATCGACAGGAAGTGTCCAAACATTGGCTGCCTTGCATGTTTTTGTTTTGGTTTGATTTGGATTTTAGTGTTGGTTTTTTTCACTTAAAAGCAATAATACTCACAGATTGCATTTGGCTGATGTTTCTCCAAGACACTTTTAATCTATTGATCTTCACTGCCACCAGTGAAGATCTTCCCCTTTCAATTGATTCTTCCCCTTTCAATTGATTTGTTGACAAACTAGTAATTCTTCCTGTACAGCTTTCCACAGTCTGGATTTTACTGATTGTATTCCTTGTATTGTGTTAACGTGTCCCTCTGCCTCCTATATTTCCTGAAGAATCATGTGAAGAGCTTAAGGTATGGACAGATTTAGATCTGATACTTGGACAAGAATCCTTCCTGGGTGGTGTAATTCCTCTTTCACTAGAAGTATAATACAGAAGGGGCTTCTCTTTGTTGTGGGCAGTGGACCCGGTGTCATTTGAATTCACTCATTATCAAGTTTCTTATCAGCTTTTTATCCATTGGTTTTAACAGCCCTTTATGACTTTGCTTGGATCCAGCATTTCATCATAACTTTCTCCTTCAACTTTGACAAAGATGAGTAAATCCAACCCTGGAAAAGAATCCGTGATCTACAGAGTAGAGTCGCTCACTTTTTTAATTTCTATAAACTACTATACTCAACTTCAACAACTGTCATATTAAATAAGTATTAACTTTTAGGATTTATGTGATTATTATTAATTATAACTGCTGTTCTATTTAAGAGACACCTATAACCTGATACACTTAGAAAAAATGGGAAGTCAAAATGTTGATTCCAAACACCATCACCAATTCAATATTTTTTCAATCTCAATCCATGATCTAAATGTATTTTTGTTAAAAAAAAAATTAGGAGGATTTATCTCATTTCATTTATGAAGAGTATCATATAACCTAACTGACAATCCTAGCTTTCATTTTCAAAGTCCTAAAGTAAATCACAGTTAATTTATGTCTGTATTTTACATTGAAATAAATGTACTATTAGGTATTTTCAGGAATAAAATTATTAATAAATAAATTATAAGCACTTCTTGTAAGACACATTAATAAAAGCAGGCAAGAGTCAAATAATGCATGCAGCTTTCATACAGTTAATGTACGGGGCAGCTCTCCCACTGTTGGACACAATACCTGGCACCCACAACTTAAAGAGGAGGCTTATGTGGCTGAGAGCTCAGGGGATTCAGTCCATGGCAAACGTTCTATGTAGTGTGTCAAAGAGGCCGAGTTCACAGAGGACAGGAAGCCGAGCAGGGGAATAGTGCCGGGACGGAATGAGCTAAGGACTATAAATAGTACCCACAGCGACGCCTCCGTGGTCCATCCAGATGACCCAGGAATGTGCTTCACAAACCTAGTGGGCATTTCTCAACCCAGTGAAGCTCACAAGTCAGAATGACTGACTAGACTTCACACCCTGACATTTCTCCTGGTGCCAGGGGCCTCCAGCGCGAGAACAGAGCAGAAAGGGAGCGGCAGGCAAAGCTCCATAGGCTCCATCTGTTTTTGCAGTTGCTCTCCGGGAGCTCTGCCTCCTGTGAGATCAGCAGCAGCACTAGACTGTGGCAGAAGAATTAACTCAGCTGTGGACTGTGGACTCGAGGGTTCCAGGCCGCACAGCCCCGGCAGCAGGCTGTCAGTTAGTCCCCAGCATGTGTTTGGTGTTCTCATCTCCCGTTTTCTGCTTTATTTACCACTTACCTCTGCATCTCTCTCTTGTGCTGTGCTATCCACTTGTCTCAGTCAGTTTCGGTCACCCCACAAGCTAATCTTAGCTAAAATGGATTTTTAAAAAACCACCTCACCGGAGAGGTTCTTTAAAAGGGGAAAAATCCAATGATGAGATGGCAGAAGACTCTAAGAATACCAAGTAAATACAAAGATCCCATGTAAACAACAGGTGATTAACATTCTGCAAGTACACTGTGTATAACAGACAGCAATCATATCTAATGAAGTAGGGAACCCTTCAAAACCACTTTGCTACATGGAAACCAAGAAGCTTGCCTTAAAAGACAAACTTTTGCAGTCTTTCCATAGGAAAAAAGTGTGGACCCCACGAACAGAAGCAACAATTGTGGGCTACCACATCCTCAGACGTGTCTATACCAAAAGCATCACTCTTAGGAGCTTAACCGCACTGCTAAAGCTAAGAAGCCCTTTCCTCTTGGTGAAGAGTCAGTGCTCCCTTCTGCTAAGAACATTTGTCATGAACTTGTAAGAGGCTGCAGTGCAAAAGGTGGTACCTATTTCTCTTTCAAATGGCACCAAATTAAATGAATTCATAAAAGACACTAAAGCACAATTTTCAGAAAGGATTAATGAGTCACTCTGGCAGCAATCCCAACTGACAAGTCAATAATAAGGGAATAGTGCTTGTTATTTATTTTTTGCGATGTATTTTTAAGGAGGATGAGCATAAGGATATATTATGTGTGCTTTTATTGCCAAGTGACACCCCAATTACAAAACTGTGAAAGTCTTTGAATTATTACATAACAGGGAAACTGAATTGGCCATTTTGTGTCAGTAAATGCACAAATAAGGTGGCTGTCATGACTGGATCGCTTTTTGGCTTCACTAATCTGGTTAAAGAGGTTGTTTTGAATGTGAGTCTACACACTATCTCATTCATAGAGAAACACTGGCTGGCTGGAAAATGTCACTGATTTTAACATTTCCCAGGATGTGGTTAAAATTCTTAACCACATTAAAGTACATTCTCTTATAGTTTGCACACCACAGTAAGAAGAGGAACACAGGGCACATGTTTTCTTATGCATGGGAGTCAGATAGATTTCTTTAATTTTAATTTTTATTAGTACATGTTTGTAGCGCACAATGATTACATTCATTTTGCATAACACATCTTAATTCTTTTTGAGTCTTTTTTTTTTGAAAAGTTAAAAATTCCTTAATTTTTTTTATTCTTGGTACCACTACCACAATTTACAGAGCAATATACCTGATATAATGAAAAGAAAAAGCTACAACAGATAAAAGACCTCAGGAATGTACATCTAATTGACACTACATTGCATTAATCAATAGCTGCACTTTTTGCAAACTGTGGCTATGACAGTCCTGAACCACAAGGGTTTCCTGTTTAAAATGCAGTATCTTTTCTGACTATGGATTATTGTTCCTTCTGTGGCAGATTTTTACAGTTCCACTAATGCATTTGGGACGACTGTCTCAAAGTAACCTGCAGCTTTCCTGACAACTCCTCGCTCTCTCTCCTGCTAAGAACTGTAGCCCTTTTCTGTTGTTCTTTAAAACCTTCTGCCACCATATCCACCACTTCCACCACCAGATCCATAGCCACCACCACAGGGACTGCCAGAGCTGCTTCCACCAAAATTGCCCCCTTTCATGGGTCCGTAATTTGACTGTTGTTGACCACTATAATTCCCAAAGTCATTATAGTTTCCACCACCACCATAGTTACCACCTCCAAAATTTCCTCCTCCATTGTAGCCATCATATCCTCCTCTACCACCATATCCACCACCTTGGTTTCCATATCCTGGTCCACCATAGCTTCCTCTACTCCTGTAACCAGGACCACCCCCATAGTTTCCACCATCACCTCCTCCATAACTACCTCTGCTGCCACCACCTCCACCACCATACCCTCCTCTCCTACCAAAGTATCCTCCATGGCCAAAATTCCTACCACCACCTCCAAAGTTTCCTCCATGACCCATAAAGTTGCCAGATCGATCTCCATGACCTCTCTGTGATCCAGCAGACTGCATCCCTTGCTTAGAAAGGGCCTTTTTCACTTCACAATTATGCCCATTAATAGTGTGCTATTTCTGAACAACAATTTTATCAACTGTGTCGTGATCATCAAAAGTTACAAAAGTAAATCCTCTCTTTTTCCCACTCTGCCTGTCTTCCATGACTTCTATGGTTTCAATCTTGCCATACTTTTCAAAGTAGTCTCTCAAATTATACTGTTCTGTATCTTCTTTAATACCACCAACAAAGATGATCTTGGCAGTTAGATGGGCACCAGGCTTTACAGAATCCTCTCTAGAAACAGCTCTCTTTGGTTCCACTACACGCCCATCAACTTTGTGTGGTCGAGCACACATTGCTGTATCCACCTCTTCAACACAAAAGTCACAAAGCCAAAGCCCCTGGAGCGTTTTGTTTGGGGATCTCTCATTACCACACAATCTGTGAGTGTGCCCCATTTCTCAGAATGTTCTCTTAAACTATCATCTGTAGTTTCAAAGCTCAAACCACCAATAAAGAACTTCCTCAACTGCTCTAGTTCCTTTGGATCATGTCCCTCCATTTTGAGACGAGACTCACCTCTTCCAACTCGAATTCAATAGCTTGTGTCTTCTTCTTTTCCCCTCCCTTCTCTCTCCCTCCATATCTTAGTTCCCTTTCTCACTTACAAAAGATCTATCTCCTTGTTTCCTGTTATCTTTTATTTTGCTTTTCTAAAAATTTATTTTTATTTTGTGTTTCTCATAAGAAAAAACACACTTTCTCAAGGTAGATCACTTGCTAGAGTTTTTTAGTTATGAGAACTATCCTGAAGATTTCTTGTAGAAAATTGGTTGTCACTTATAGTACATTTCGGTGACAGGAGTTGTAAAGCTTACTTATCCGTGTGACCTATTTAACCTGATTAACAAAATCAATCTGTTACTGCAAGTTACTCATCTGTGGGAGATCAACAGGTCAACAGGTAAAGTTGCTCCGGTCAACAGGTAAAGTGGATGCAATGAAAAAGCCAAACTAGAATCACAAGGACAACAGCTGAACATTTGAATTTTTGATGTTTCAAATATTAGCAGAGATTTTTGAAACAGACTGAACCACTCTTCTTTCTCCTACCTGGTGCATGATACCAGTTACATAATCCCAAGGTACAATGACACAGGGTAAATATTCCCATTCCTAAGGGCAACGGGGATAGAAAAGTATTGGATCAAAGCAACACCAGACCCCAGCAGGAAAAACATTAAGTCCCATAACCCCATACGTGGCACGCTGTGCATATGGTAGTGAAATGCATGTTTCAAAGGACTTGGTTACCTCCATCCTTATCGCCTTGCCTGTTGCAACCACAGAGACTCCTTTTTGAGCTGTCTTCACTCAGGCCTTGCAGCGCCCCTTAGAAGACATTTCACATTCCTGACATCTCTGACTTCCTCAGATCTCCACTGTACCAACTTTGTGCATTGTCCTCTTCAGGGCTCTTTGCCTGGCCTTCTTCTGAAATTTGAATGGAAGCCTATCAGGCTCCATAGTGTTTGCATCCTACATGCCAGTACAATCAGCATCACATGGACCATGTGAAGGTGTGCTGTCAACAGAAGCAGTAGCCATGACCCCTTGAATCATGGCTATTGTAGTCTGTGAGGGTCTAAGTGGCTGAGCACAGTGAGATGAACCCCAGGGAAAGGATCCCCGAGGAAACCCTTCTTGAACTATAGTCCAAGATACTTTCTTCTTTAAATGATACTTTCTTTTGTATCTTTGAACCTAAAATGAGTGCAGTCTTGCTGATTCCTCAGATGCTCTCAAGGTACCTTTCTTCTTGTTCCTGCATGAAGCACTTGGTTTCTCTTAAGTAACATTAATCTCCTCAGCAGACACATTGTCTTTGGCCCAACGTTGCACATGGTTCTTTCTGGGCCAAAATTTAAGTTTTTCAAATTTTCTGCTGCTTTTTGCCCCCAAATTGTCACCAAAAATCTGGCTAAAAGCAGCCAGCAGTACCCATACCACAACCTGAATAGTGGGCTGTCTAGAAATTTCCTCTGGATTAACTGGCCTCCCACTTTTAATTTCAGGCTCCTGCAAACTTTCAGGACAAGGGAATATACAGACAAATATCTGCCAGAGGGTAACATATGTGACATCTAGTCCAACTGCCAATGGAATGCTAACTCCCAGATGAAATCTGAATCTGGCCTGTGCTCGCTGCACTCCAGTCAGCATTCTAGTTATCTGAGCCCTGATGAGGATCACCCGTCAAGCTCAGTTTACAGTGTTTCCGGGCTTCTGTGTCCTGTATCTCCAAACTTTTCCAAACTCCTCCTACACACTCTTTTCAAAGGCTTGTAAACTGCACAGTCATATGCAATCACAGGAACAAGTTCATTTTTCTGGGACCTTTTTTTTTTTTTTTTTTTTGTATCAGTCAGTTTCTCCCCTTGCTGGACTCCTTATGCAACATCCACAACTTCCAGGAGGGAAAGTTTATTTGTACCACAGTTTAGGGGCTTCCTAGGCAAAACAGACTCGAAGGGCAGAAACATTATTAGGGGAGGACAATTTAGTGCAGCAAAGATGCTCAGTTCACTACAGCTAGGAGGCAGAGTAGGGCAACAGTGCCAGAAAGGAGTGGGTTACAGACCATAAATAGTACACAAGGCCTCCCTGAGCCATCCAGTTGCACCTAAGAGCATGCTTTAGGAATCTACTAGGTGCTTCTTAATCCAATGAAGTGACAAATCTTAGTTGATGATCAGTTAACATATTCACGTTTAGAAAGAATAATTTATTAAAATAAGATATCTATGCAATTTCCCATCATTTAATTACAGTATTCCAATGTAATGTGTAGCCAACATTGTCAAGAAATATGATGGAAGATATACTATTTCTTTAACACATGTATACATATATCAAAAATCTATTATTAAGGTTTTGAGAGTAGAGTAATGATTAAGTCTTTAATTACTATATTATTTTACTTAATTAGCTATACTAATTTTGCTTGACATCTTGACAATTTTTCCTATGAAAGTAAAATGTATATATTGCACTAATTGATCCAGCACTTCCATCATTAAGAAAAATAAAATGATTAATTACCATTAGAATAAATATTTTACAATATGATTTGATAAAGCTATCTTATTAACCACTATATTGATAAATGCACAGAAAATCTGCAAAAAATCATACAAAACCATCAAGGTTTTCCAGTTTACCTTTAATGATTTCTTAGTCTCAAAGCACATTCAAGTTTCCTTGAAGACAGTTTTATCAATTTTGATCTCTTCAGGATAGTTTTTACACACACAAAAAAAGTCTTGGGATATATTGAATAGAATATATTAAATAAAATGCTTTACCTCAAAATATGTAAAGGAAAGGTGTTTTTTTATTTAATGTTTGCTGTGCTTGAATGAGGTTCTTGCTAGGAGCAAAAGTTTCTCCCACAATAAACTAGAGGTAGTCACTCCCATTCTACTGTCCTACTCTACAATACCCAGTTCAGAGTATCACTCTTCAGACCAATTCCTCCAAATAGGAAAATGTGCAAGACAATGGAATACAACTGATAGACAGAGTTTTTTCTCCTCCTAAGTTATTATTAAAGGAACCTTTTCAGAAATCCACATTTCATAATGTTCCTCTTTAATGCCCCAGAAATTTTAACATGCTGAGACAATGTGGATCAGGTTAAGAATAGTTATTCTTTTTTCAAAGAGAGAGGACTAGGCAACTGTCCTGTAAGAAATAATAACTATTATAAACATGGGTGCACATATGTCACTGTGACATGATGCTTTTAATTCTTTCATGTATATGCCTCACAGGGAAAGAGCAGGGTCAAATGGGAACTGTAATCCTAGTTTTTTCTGGGAATCTCCACACTGATCTCCACAGTGGTTGCACCAGTCTACATTCCCACCAACAGTGGAGGAGGATTTCTTTCTCTCCACAGCCTGGCCAGCATTTATTGTTGGCTAATTTTTTGACAGCAGCCATTCTTTGTGGAGTGAGATAGAATTTCAGTGTTGTTTTCAACTATATCTCTCAAATGACCACTGATGCTAAACATTTTTTCATATGTTTCTTCACTGCCCTTACTTCTTCATCTGAAAGATGTCTGTGCATTCCAGAATTTTTGAACTGGGTCTTTAAATTTGGGGGATCTAATTTTTTTAAAGTTCTTTGTATATTCTAGGCCTTTGTCTGAGGAACGACTAGTGAAATTTTGTTCCCATATTGAAGGTTGTTTTTTCACTCTGCTGGTGGTTTAATTTGCTGTGCAGAAGTTTTTTAATAAGACGAGCAGCACAGTTTGTAATAGTTAAACCTTGGAAACAGCCAAAATGCCCATCAACTGGAGACTGTATAAAGAAAATATAGGATTTTTTTAAATTAAAAAATCTCCATCAAGAGGATAAATTAGAAACATTTGTATCTAAATGGATGTGCCTTAAGGCCATACTAATAAATAATAGTATATCGATGTGTAAATACCATGTCAATTCTAAAGTGTGAGAAACTGAAGATGAAAATGAAGTCAAATACATATGACAGTTATTGTGAAATAGAATCAAATGTTCAAAGGGAAATGGGAAATGGAGTGGCAGGGGAAAGCAAAGAAGGGAAAGAAAAATTTGATGGTATAAAAAGAAAAACCAAAAAGCTTATGTACATGGGGATTAGGGGTTGAAGGGTGGGCAAGGGAATGGGAAAAAAGAGAATCAAGATACATTATATACAGGTACAAATTCTCAATGAGGAACGTGATCATAATTATTCCTAAAATGTGCCAATAAACCTATTTATTTAAAAAATAAAATAAAATTCATTATTAAACAAAAAAAGAAAAGAAATAAAGAGAATAACCAGCATGGCCAACAATCAGGCTCATTCTTAAAAGACTGAACATTGCTGAACATTTAGCTCAATGGTGCTGCTCCCTGCCTGGCAAGTGCAAGCTCCTGAGTTTGATCCCTGGTTCTGCAAAAAAAGAAGCAGCAAAACATTGTACATCAACCTAAGGATCTAGAACAGCAGTCCCTCAGGACTGTACATGTTGCTGCTGTCATCTGGAAGACCACTTCAGAGCACTAGCTCTAAAGACATTCGCTTTGACTGGGAACAAGAAGATATAGTATATGGGCCAAGGATTTAGCTCAGTGGTTCCAGCATCTGTCTTGCAAGCGCCAGGGCCTGGTTTCGATCCCCATTAATCACATACAACAATGCCAGGCATGGAAACTCGTGCCCACCAGCAATCAGAACCACATACCACAGTGCCGGGTACGGTGGCTCAGCACTGGGAGGTAGGAGGACTTCTATGAGTTCGAGGCTAAGCTCAGGGCCAGCCTGAACTACAAAGTGAGACCCTGTCTCAAAAAAATAAAAAAGAAGAAGAAGAAGAAGAAGACGAAGAAGAAGAAGAAGAAGAAGAAGAAGAAGAAGAAAGAAGAAGAAGAGGAAGAGGAAGAGGAAGAGGAAGAGGAAGAAGAAGAAGAAGAAGAAGAAGAAGAAGAAGAAGAAGAAGAAGAAGATATAGTGCAGGCAGCTCAACCACAGACTTGCTGTGCAACTCCAAGAATATTCTTTAGTCTTATTGTTCTGACTTGGAAAGTAGAACTAATGTCTGGTTTCATGTTTCCTTCTGACAATCAAGAATAAAGAATAGTAATACTACTCCAGTTTAGAATAATATTTTTAACACTCAAAAAATGCTGCCTAGATCTTTAGCCTCCCAGCTCTCCTTGGTGACAGATGAGAGTCATGAAGACCCAGGGAAAGACACCCAAAGATCACATAGCTAATAAGTGACCCAGGTGGAAATAGCACCTCCATTTACCCCATTTCTTCAAATGCAGCAGCATGGGAAAATACTAGGAAGACTGTGAAAGCAAAACTGAAGAAAGAAATCACCAGTTAGATTAAACATCAGAAGTAAATAGCACAGTACGAGGTACACCAGTATGAGTACTATGTGTAATATATAGTGTACATGTACATGGGGATTATATAGTACAAATAGATTTTTTTTACAAATCATTTGCATAAAGTAACAGAGGCCAATCAGTATTCTTAGTCTGTTCTACCAAACGATAGCCCAGGAATCTAAGGGGGATAAAGCAACACTCTCAGTCTCCTAAAGGAAGTCTCCAGCCTTCACTGCGTATTTGCTCTTCCTAATCCAGTGAGCTGTAATGTGCTTCCTGCAACATAATCCTCCCTCAAGGAAGGGCCACCAGCCAAACAAGACAATTCTTTAAAATTTCCACCTCAGGAAAGGCATTTGGATTCCTTGTTTTGCTTCACTTGGAGCACAGTATGAAAATAATTTGACTTGGGCTGGGGATTTAGCTCACTGGTTCCGGCGCCTGTCTTGCAAGCACAAGGGCCTGGGTTCGATCCTTCGGTAACCACATACAATACTGGGTGTGGAGACTCACACCCAGCAGCAACCAGTACCACATACCACAGTGGTTCATGCCTGTAATCCCAGCACTCAGGAGGCAGAGGCAGGAGGATTGCTGTGAGGTTGAGGCTGAGCTCAGAGCCAGCCTGAACCACAAAGTGAGACCCTGTCTCAAAAAAAAAAAAAAAAAATTGACCTTCGGGCTAGTAAGAAAAGCAGTTACAGCAGGGTCACATTTTTCTCCTTTCTCTTCTCCTTTAGCATAGTTCTTTGCCCCAGAAGTACTAAGTGAGTCAAAATTTAATACATAAAATATGTTGTAACCCTATATGTGCTATTGGCAACATGAAATAAAACACTTCAGGCTAATCCAGGACATTATAAGAACGTTCATACTGTAAGGATTAGTGTAGAAAGCTGATAAAGGTTATTCACTGGTGGAAGTAAAACCTGATGTTTCGGGCTGGGGATATAGCTCAGTGGTTCCGGCGCCTGTCTTGCAAGCGCAAGGGCCCGGTTCGATCCCAGTAACCACATAACAATACTGGGCATGGAGACTCACCCCAGCAGCAACCAGCACCACACACCACAGTGCCAGGCGTGGTGACTCACGCCTGTAATCCCAGCACTCGGGAGGCAGAGGCAGGATGATTGCTGTGATGTGAGTTGGAGGCTGAGCTCAGGGCCAGCCTGAACCACAAAGAGAGACCCTGTCCCAAAAAAACTTAAAAAAAAAAAACCTGATGTTTCTCATGAGCATAAAGAGGACAGGGCTGAGGAAATGATAAACTTGGAGCGCTGACTCATAACTGGGAGCTATGTGTGAGCCCAAGACAGAGGCATCATTTCCCTGAAGTTTACAGAGTACTTAAGATCACAGTAAACAAGACCACTGACGAACATGTGTGGAGAGAAGCCACAGGGTAGCCTTCCTTTCCTGAGCTGATCCAGAACCTGGCCCATGATCGTGAGACCTCTTCTCTGTCCTTTAAAGTGACAACTGACCTAAACTAGCCAAGAACTAAGAACTCCATAATCACAGAGCAGTGAGGAAATTAAAATAGTATTTAATACATCTATTTTTTCAAGCATTTTGGTCTCAGGACTCCTTAAGATTCTGAAAGATATTGAGACCTATAAAAAGTTTTGTATAAAAGGAGTGGTGGAAATATTCTATGTGTGAATTTAAAAATTTTTAATGCACACATTTCTTGTTTAACAACCAAGTTCAATATCTGTGGCTAGGTCATTAAATGAATGTCACCAAATGAGGAATTGGATATAGTGTGTACATTACAATATTCAGAGAAAAGAAATGATCAAAAACTACAAATTGATGACTTTGCTTTTACTTACATAACTCTTATGTACAGTACTATAATGTTTAATAGAGCATAAAGCTACAGTATGTACCGTACAATAAAATTTTAAAAATTATATACTGTGTAAACAAAGTATATTGTACACAGATATCAAGTTTTTGTAAACAAAATGTACAGGACTGTTAAAAAGAAGTATGAAATCCTAGATTATCCTAAAGTGGTTCTTTTCATGTTGCCAATGGAATGTACAGGATTATAACATATTTTAGGTATTAAATTTTCACTCATTGAGTACTTCAGGGGCAAAGAACTAGGTGGAAGGAGAAAATGGAAAGGAGAGAAACTCTTTGTAACTCTTCTGTGACAGCTTTTGTGTTATTGGTCCAAAGTCCAACCAGCAGGTCATAAGCCTGAACAGCATGACTTGGTCTTACGTCCAAATAGTCCTTAAATAGGCAGCTTGTTAAATAAGAAACACCTGGACAGTAAAAGACACATGCCATCTGTCCCCTTGGTTTCTAACACTCTCATTTTTCTTGCCACTTTCTGAAGCACTTCTGGAAGTTCCCTTTCATGGCTGCCTTTAAGAGATAGGATCCAAGATACTACCACGTGTCTTCATGAGCCTTGTTTACTAGATCTGGTGCTATGATTTGGAGCTCTCCGTATAGCAAGATGGTCGTGAAAGGGAAACATTCTGCATCAACTTAGGGTGCTGAGGCAGCAATGATGGCACAACTAAAGTTGGGAAATAATAAAACTAGGTATTTCACCGTAACAACTTTTTAAATTTAAGCATTCACTGTATTTCTCAGTCATGTCAATAGGATCTCATCAATAATTATATGAGATATTAAAAACACTTAAATACATATCAGTTTATTTGAATATAACAATATCGAACACATTATACTTTAATAATATGTTTTTAGGAAAGAATGACTATGTTTCTCAAAACAGAAAAAAATATGTGAAAGTATTGGCATTACTTTAAATCTCTGAATACCTCTTAGAGGTGTGGCTTACTAGGAGACAATTAACAGCCACCAGCCATGGTGGCACGTGACTATAATCCCAGCACTCGGGTAGCAGAGGCAGGAGGACGGCTGAGAGTTCCAGGCCAGCTGGGGCTACATAGAAAGTTCAAGACCAGTCTGAACTACACAGCAAGACTCTGTCTCAAAAAAAAAAAAAGAAAAGAAAAGAAAGGAAGGAAGGAAGGAATAAAGAAAGGAAAGAAAAAAAGACAGGACTTTTAATTTAATTTATTTTATTTTTAGTAGTACATTTTTGCTGTACATATGATTATCAATTCCTTGTTTATCATTT
The DNA here is from genome assembly GCA_004026965.1 of Petromus typicus. NCBI lineage: Eukaryota > Metazoa > Chordata > Mammalia > Rodentia > Petromuridae > Petromus > Petromus typicus. The sequence goes on from PVIR01007126.1 coordinate 22,963, forward strand.
TAATGGCAGAGTAGTCCATTGTGTATAAATAGTACATTTCCTTTTTCCATTCAGCTTTTAATGGACATATAGGACATTTCCAAGATTTATCTATTCTAAATCTTGCCGCTATAAAGATGAGTGTGCGTAGGGCCAGCAATTTAGCTCAGTGGTTCCAATGCTTGCTTTACAAGCTCAAGGTCCTGAGTTCAATCCTCAGTACAAAAATTAAAAATGAGTATGCATGCATCACTGTAATTTGTTGAGTTTAAGTCTTTCTGGAAGATACTTAGGAAGGGAATAGCTGGGTCAAAGGGAATTTCTGTTTTTACTTTATGAAGAATCACCATACTAATTTCATAGAGGTTATATTCCCACTAACAACAAAAAAGGGTTATTTTTCCCCCCCAACCTCACCAGCATGTTATTTATTTAACTTTTATTTGATTTCTTAATGATACACATTCTTTCTGGAATAAGATAATATCTCAATATTGTTTTAACTGGCATTTTTCTAATGGCCAGTGATATTGAACATTTTTTCATGTATTTATTGGTCACTTGTACCTCTTCTGAGAAATACTTGTTCATTAGGCCTTTTATTCGGGGAGGTCTAATTTGTTTGAATTCTTTGTGTATTCTAGATGTTACTCATCTGTCTGAGGAATAGTAAGAACACATTTTTTTCTTATTCTGTAAATTGTCTCTTCATGCTGGTTAGTGATTTCCTTGCTATGGAGAGAAGCTTTTTAATTTGGAATGACTCATTTGTTGACTTTTAGTATTATTTCTTGAGCTATTTGGGTTTCTGTTCAGAAAATTCTTGTCTATGTCATCAAGAGTTTTATTTATTTTAACTTCTACCAGATTGTGTTTCTTCTTTAACATTCAGATCTTTGATCTATTTGATTTTGGTTTAACATGTGGAAAGATAACACGGGTCTGGAGCCCATCTTCTCCATGTAGATGCCCATTTTCCCAGAACCAGTTTTTAAGTGGTTGAGGCTTTCTCTGCTTCTGTGTTTGAGGTGTTTTGATATCAAATGACCTGTAGATACCTTTGAAAACCACCAAACACAGGCAGGGAGAAAAGGGAAAAAACAGGGAGAAAAGGCAAAAACTATGTAAGGAAATACTTTTGCACCCACCGAATCCTCTAAAAGGGTTCCGGTGTTTTTGAACTACATTTTGAGAACTATGGCTTGGCATAACCTAGTGTTGCACTGTCAGACAGTGCCATTTATTAGCACTTATTAGTATTTCAGCAAGTTCCTTAACCTCTCAAAATTTCTGTTTCTTGGTCAGGAAAGAGTACAGCTAATCACAGAAGACCTTTTATGAGTCCCGTAAGTGTAGACATCCTCAGAGTCACTCAGATGTAGAGGCTGAGCATTCCTAATCCAGAAGTCTGAAATGCTCCATACTGTGAAACATTTTGGACACTAATATGACAACACAAGTGGAAAACTCCACATCGTGAAATAAAATTATTAAAAATACTGTTCAAAACTATCTTCAGGTTACGTATGTCAGATATCTATAAAGCATGCATGAAGTTTGTTTTGCCTGGGTACCCATCCTCAAGATTTCACTATATAGATATACCAAATCTGATATATATAGAGATATACTATATAGATATACAAAATCTGAAACAAGTTTGGTCCCTGGCATCTTGGTCAAGTAATACTTACCCTGTAAAAGGCAGGTGACACCTTTCCATGCTGAATACTCCCCAGTAGCACAAAACAAACACGTATAGTGTGGGGCTGCGACTAATCACTCAGACAGATGACGGCTCTGCCTCCAACTGTGGTGTACGTTTGTGACTACTTTATACCAAATGGAGTGCCAGGTACCATGAGGTATATCAAACTGAGTAAAATGGCCTGAATTACTTCTGGAGAGGACAACCACATGTGGTGGCACACATCTGTAATCCCAGCACCCACAGAGGTGGCGACAGGAAGATGGAACCTTTGAGCCCTGCCTGGCAAGTTAGCCAGATTTTTTTCAAAATAAAAAATATTTTGAAAGGGGCGGAGATGTACTCGGGGTGAAAGCCCTGGCTCAATTTTCAGTGTTGGGAGAATAGAAGAAAGCAGACAAATCTATAGAACAAAATAGATGCCAAAGGGAAGGACGTGACATTCATTCGGCACACACGGATCAATTGCCTCCAGCGTGGCAGAAGTCACATAGAAAGGAGCACGGACGGGGGAGGGGGGGGACACGTCCCTAAGACACCCACGGGAGTCCACCCGGGGCCACTAGGAGGCAGCTCTGCCTGTAGCAGCCGGCAGCAGCTGGCAGAGGTGGTAGGCCCGGGCTGACTTCCTCCCCGCCCACTGGATCGTGCTCACATTCACTCTGTCCTCACCGCAGGCTGCTTACACTGCACGCCTGTCTGATTGCAAACACAAGGGCAGCGCCTCCCCGTGTAAAAAGACAACACTCCAGCTCCGAGGCGAGGCGGCGCCCTCCCGCCCATGGGTGCTCCTCAGCCTGGTTCCCAGGAGAGGGTGGGTGGAGGAGGATGTGGCCCGGAGGGCCGGATCTCCTCCGAGGAAGAAGCTGCGCTCCTGGGTGAGAAAACGTGGGAAAGCGAGGACAAGAAGGAGCTTAGCGAGGCGTGTGCGAGGTCACGGTCCTGGTGGCGGTGGCAGTGGCGGGACACGTCTGCGATGCGCCCTGAGAGCCTTTTAAAGGAGAACCATGACCGGGCCTCACGCCGTTTCCGTGGTGGCTTTAGCAGGGCCGTGAAACCACCCTTCCCAAACATGTTTACGAAGAAATTCCACCTAAACTGGATTTTTTGTGTAGCCCCTTAGGTTTTGCTGAGATTTCTTAGTCGAGTTCAGAATTTCCTTCTTTGCCCCTAGATTTTGTGTGCTTCGATTTGTTAAATTAACTAAGTACCTACAACTAGATGCTATGCTTGGTGCTGGGGACACAGAAGGTGGACCGTTCTGGAGAGAGCCGCAGGTACACAGGCGTGCGTGTGAAAAGATGCTCCTCTTCCGGACAGAGACATCTGGGGACAAACCGGGCAAGGCAGTGCACACCTGCAATCCCAGCCCCAACGAAGCTAAAGCAAGAGGCTCACGAGTTGAAGCCCAGAAGCAGCAGGTTAGCAAAATTGTCTCAAAATAAAAAATAAAATAAAAGGACTGAGGATATAGCTCAGTGTTATACTCTTTACCACCCCCAAAAGAACTGAATATGGTTAAGTCAACTATTTCTCCTTTGGGCTCTGACCTCCTCTGGAGTAAAATGAAACAGTGACACCAACATAGCAATTAGCATCCAGTTGGTGGACTGTGAAACTTTCAAAGGCAAAATGATACCTCACACCCAAAAGGTAAATGTTACCAGAACTCAGGTGAGCCGCAGTCTTGGAAAGGGCACTTGGAACAATTTATCCTGATGTTGACCCTGGTTTTGGCTAATGGAGTCTCATTCATTCTTACCTCCCACCTGTGCCCCTGGCCGAAGTTATTTTTTCACGGAACTGGCCCAGCAGGAGTCAGGGGAGCACTCTCCAAAGAGAACAGGAGGAGAAAATGAGGTCAGACTAGTATCTAGAGAAAAGTCACGCATGGGCTCCCAATGGGAAGGGCTAAATGACCACCAAGACAGGAAAAGCCAACGTGGGTGGGGGATTTAGCTCAGTGGTTCCGGTGCCTGCCTTCCAAGTGCAAGGACCTGGGTTCGATCCCCCTAACCACATAAAACAGTGCCGGGCATGGTGACTCATGCCCACCAGCAATCAGTACCACATACCACAATGCCAGGCATGGTGGCTCACGTCTGTAATCCTAGCACTTGGAGGCAGAGGCAGGAGGATTGCTGTGAGTTCAAGGCTTGTCTCAAAAAAGAAAGAAAGAAAGAAAGAAAGAAAGAAAGAAAGAAAGAAAGAAAGAAAGAAAGAAAGAAAGAAAGGAAGAAAGGAAGAAAGGAAGAAAGGAAGAAAGGAAGAAAGAAAGAAAGAAAAGCCAACATTACCTCAAAATAATCCCCTATGCATCCCACATAAATCTAGATATTCCGGATTTTAAGTAAATAGGTTCAATCATATGCACAATAGTCTTTGATATTCAATTATTTCATAAGACTATTAAAAACGTTCCTGCAAAAACCATCCCACAGCATACTATTGCTATGAACCTCACAGCTGGATTGACCCAGCAACCCATCCATCCTGTTATTGTCTCACTCAAAAGTTGTACAAAATGGGGCCAGGGATTTAGCTCAAGTGGTACCATGCTTACCTTGTAAGCACAAAGGCCTGAGTTCAATCGTTGGTACCTGAAAAAAAAAAAAAGACAATGTTAAAAGGCCCTAACATTACATTTAAGGATGTCCATGGCTGACCTCCACCTTGCCCTCTCCCCTCACTTCTCTTTTTATTGTTTTTCTGTAGAAACCTTTTCGTGGGCAAGAGTAGTTTGGTCATTGTCTCCAGACATATTGTGCCCTCTGTTCTCTGGCCTTGCTTTAGGATGGTGTTCTCATCTTCCTTCCTGAAAACTGACTAGAGTACTAGACTGGACTCCCAGTGGAAATTTTCCTTCTCTTTATATTAGTGCAAATAATGTGGGTTTTTTTCCAGAAATGCAAGTTTCTTGACATTATTTAGGAAATGTCAGTAGTTACAATGGTTTAGCACTGTGTACTGAAGATAGTATTAGGGATATTTTGAATGAGTCATATCCACTTATTTACACTCTATCCTTTAAAGGAGTTATAGGATTTAGATTATCTTTAAACTTATCCATAAAATATACTAAAATATAAAATCAAGTGCTCAATGTTTAAGAAATGACCATTGTATTGTGGGCAGAAAAGCAGTTTAATCTGTGATGAGAGTTTATTTTATACTGTAGCTTCACATATCTGACTATACCAGGTTCTCTATGGGTGTGTTCATTTGATTACATTGTTTAGCTATTGGAAATGTGCACCTGTTATACAGAAAGCAGGGAGTTCTTTGATGAAAGCTGAACAAAGGTTCATTCATTCATTCTTTTCACAGGTTTTTGGTGAACACCTTGTATGGAGCAGGGACTGTGCTAGGTGCTAAATATACATAGACTAACAGTGGCTCTCTGCCTCTCTCTCTCTCTCTCTCCCCCACCCCTCAACATTATTTGGGGAAATAGGGTTAAGGCTTGTGACAGAGCTGTTCCCAAAAGACTGAGTCAATGATCCAACGCAACACTAATGCTGAGTAATGACCAACCATATCACTTTAGGGGGCTACACACAGCTGCTAATTTCTCGTGTCTCTGGAGGCTTGCCCGTGTGGTTCTACTGATCTGGGTTGGGCTTGGTGAACCGTCTAGGGGCTGCCCTCTATTGGCTGACCTACAATGCCCTCAGTCAGGATAGACATGGTAATTAGACCGCTTCATGTGCCTCCCATTCAGCAGACATCCACTCATAACAGTGGCGTAGACACAAGAGAACTGTGCAGAACAAGCCTAACTGTACAAGTGATTTTTGAGCCTCTGCCTGAAAATATCCCAATGAGCAGAGCAAGTTGTATGTTTAAGGCCAGAGTCGGTGTTACACAGTGCAGGGCATGGATAAAAGATGGGAGAATTGGAATCTACCGCAAGCTCTGAACACACAGACCAGGAACGCCAACCGTGGCCTTAGGAGGTAAGAAACAGTTTCCCAGAAGAGGTGGATCTTTTAAAAGATAGAGTTAACTGAGCTAGAAGGAAAGCAGGTGCATTATGTGGAGGAACTCAAGTGCACTATGAACTTTGGAGACCGTGAGCACTTCTACACCTGCCCCTTGCACTACATACATACTCTTCACCAGTTAACCTTCACCCCTCTTCCTCTCTGGAATGGAGATGTAAGTCCTAGATTTCCAGCAGTCTTGTTATGCCATAAGAAAATAAACACCAGATTGAACATTACAAAAAGCTGGCACTCAGTGCCACAAGCAAGCCACTGTATAGGTGCTGACTGTGTGACTTCATGTCATGTAGGCCAGCACCCAGGAACTGGAAAACCACTCTGTCCTTCACTGTCCATGCTACTCCACCACCTCCTTCCTTTCCCTCGATCAAAACTCCTTTAGTTAAGATGACTCAAAGGGTTCTGCATCATTAGCAGAAAGGGGGACACTGTTAATGTCCCATGTGCAACATTCCAGTTCTTAGAGTTTTGACCACACCTTTCCCTGACCCTGCACCATCACTGCCAAGAATAAAGAGAGAGCCCCTCAGGCACTTCCGGGCAGGCACTTCACACTTCCCTGTCCTCCAGGACGTGGGAGCTCCGCTGTCACAATCTGTTACCATTGTTCCTGTTTATGCCAGTCATACCAGTATCCCAGGACCCCACATTGCTCCCCATCTCTTGGCTTTCATCCCAAATGGCTCCATGAAACCTCTTTTCTAACCATATTTCTCACTATCTCCATCTCCTGAAACCCCTAGAAATTCGTTCCTGAGAACAGCAAGATCCTTGTTTTCCAGGCTCCTTGACTGAAAACCAGGTCTCATTTGAGAACCCGGACTTCACAGTTCTCTTGAGTGACGGCTGTTGTACATCCCTGCCCCACAGGGAAACAGACATCCTCCTTGCCCCTCATTGCTGTTTCCAGACCATTAAGTCTTCCTGTCCCCAGATGCGGCTCTGATTTTAGCCAGACCTTAGAGCCTTGGTTGCAGCCATGTGGCCACCCATCCCTGCTCTTAGATAGATAGATAGATAGATAGATAGATAATCCTCCCCAAGCTCTCATGTCCTAAATCCTTGACTTTCTCCCTTCCAAAACGCTTGACCTCCACTTTAGCTCAGCTACATTTCTGTGTTCTTATTTCTCCTCTAACACATTTTAGGTTCCTTGGTCCATTATTACTCTTTGGAATATTCCTATAGTTCCTTGGTCTGTAATCTCAATGTAGTGTTCTGAAAAAGCACACACATGACTTCAACCTAACTCTCTCTGCTCAAAAGCAGCAGGTAGAGCTGGCTGGGAAAAAAAAAAACCCACCATCTATACTGACCACACTATAAGTTTATGGCCATCCACCTAGAAAAGCCTTTTGCCGTCACTCATCAGTGTTGCTTCCATTACCCCACCATAGTCACCAGCCCACTCTCACAGATTCCCACGTCTTTACCACCTCATCTCTCTCCAAACTTTTCTTTTTCCCCTCCTCAGACCTAGCTGATGACCTCCTCTCCTTGTTCACTAAGGAAACAAAAGCAATGAGAAGGGAATCCCCCAAAAGCCCAGCACAGCATCTACCTACTTTCTCCCTCTGTGCTCTTAAGTACTGCCTTTGCTCCAGTGAATTAGGACAGATTCTGTGCTCCTATCTTGGACTACTTCCTTGATGGTACACCTGACCCCTTGATTCCAACCATTCTCCTCTCTCTCTCTTCTGTACTTTCATTTTTTTTAGGATTTTTTGAGACAGGGTCTCGCTTTGTAGTTCAGGCTGGCCTTGAGCTCAGCCTCAAACTCATATCACTACAATCCTCCTGCCTCTGTCTCCCAAGTGCTGGGATTACAGGCGTGAGCCACCACGCCTGGCACTGTGGTATGTGGTACTGATTGCTGCTGGGCGTGAGTCTCCACGCCCAGTATTGTATGTGATTATGGGGATCGAACCCAAGCCCTTATGCTTGTAAAACAGGTACCGGAACCACTGAGCTAAATCCCCGGCCCGCATTTTTTTTTTCTTTCCTGGATCATTTCCACCAGTGAATAACCTGTGGCTTCCCAATCTTCTGAAAACACTCTCTTCACTGTTATCCCACTTTCTGTCCAATGCCCTATTTTTCCTCTCTTTAGACTAGGAAGCTGGTCATCCTTTTTATCTTCAACTGCCTTTCTCCTGCTGTATTTTTATATTCTTGACTCTACAGATGTCTTCCTTCGAGGTCAGTGATGGCATCAATAGTCCATCCTCAATATGCAATCTGCCTTTTTGAAGACAGTCTCTTCACTTTGAAGACAAATGTCCTAACATTTTGAAGCTTCGGTTGATTATTCCTTTCTCCCTGAAACACTTCCTTGCCTCCCAGAACACCAGGCTGCCCTGGCTTTCCTCCTCACTTACTGCTGATTCCATCTTAGTTCTGTCTGTCCTCTTCCCCCTCTTCTGTTCTCACCCAGCCTCATGGTTCCGCCTCCCACTTCCATGTTAATGGTATTTTATACCTCAGGCCTAAAATCTAGATCAACAGGTATAGCTGCCTGCGTGATTGTCCCACAGGCATCTTGAACTTGATATAGCCAAAATTATGCTCTTGATTTCTACCCTAAAACCTGATTCCTCACATTTAAGAAAATGGCAACTATGTCTTTGAACTAACTAACCTTAACTTCCTCACATCCCATCCATCAGTGAATTTTTTTACTCTACCCTGGAAATGTCTACCCTACATGTGGTGGCACACACTTGCAGTCCTAGCACTATGGAAGGCTGCAGTAGTAAGATCACAAGTTGAAGCTCAGTCTGGGCAACTTGGAGATTTACCAAAATCTGTCTCAAAATTTTAAAAAACTTAAAAAGGGATGGGTATGTAGCTCAGTTTGAAAGCCCTGAATTCAATCCCCAGAACCCAGGATACATTTTAGTAGGTATTTTAGGATCTACAACCTCCATTGCTGCCACCTTGATTCAAGCCACCTTTGTCCACTGCTTAGCCTAACTCATCTCCCAGCTCCTATTCTTAAACCTCCTGTGGCTTTTCTCCTCATAAAATCTAGAATGATCCTTTATAATATAAATCATTCCTGAACTCACTCTCCCAGAGTTCCCCATTTCACCCAATAATGACAACTAGTACATTCCTTCACAGTTTGTCCCACCTGGCCCATTATTGTCCCTCAATGTGAACTCTAACTAGTTTCACTGCTTTCCTTTTGATCCCTGACTTAGCCTACTGTTCCCCTTATACACAATAATCTTCATATATTTTCTTGGCGTCTTCCCTCAATTTCTTCATCTCATCACTCCAAATGTGACTTCCCTCCACTCTTCTATCTAAGTCAGCTGGGATCAAATACTCAGAATAATCAATTGAAGGAGAGGCTTGGTTTTGGTCTATGGTTTCAGATGGTTCACTCCCTGGGTAGCTGGGTCCAAGGCAAAGACATAGGGTGGAGAGGCCTGGCAGGAGGAAGCTTCTCAGATCATGGCACCCAGGAAACAGCAGGCGGACAGTGTCAGAGAGAAAATAGCCAGATACAGAACCCAAGGTCATGCCTCTGGAACCCACCCAGCCACACCCAAAGTGACTCAAAGGCCATCCAAGTTGACAATTCAGTTTAACTGTCACAAACTCTATCAAAAATTACAATCCTTGGGGGCTGGGGATTCAGCTCAGTGGTTCCGGCGCCTGTCTTGCAAGCGCAAGGGCCTGGGTTCGATTCCCCAGTAACCACATACAATACTGGGCGTGGAGACTCACCCCAGCAGCAACCAGTACCACATACCACAGTGCTGGGCGTGGTGGCTCACGCCTGTAATCCCAGCACTTGGGAGGCAGAGGCAGGAGGATTGCTGTCATGTGAGACTGAGGCTGAGCTCAGGGCCAGCCTGAACTACAAAGCGAGACCCTGTCTCAAAAAAAAAAAAAAAAAAAATTACAATCCATACATCCAGTTAGTTGCCATATGGCTTTTTATTTTCTTCCACAAGACTTAGCATAATCTGATATACTACACAGTTTGTTTCTCCTCTTACCAACAGAACACAAGCTTCCTCTTCCTTGCTGGAATGCTCATCAACAGGGGGGGATTCTGTTGCTCGCTCCGAGGTTCAGCAAGTTCATCCATCATCAGCTCCTCATGGTCTGACAACAACAAGCTCCTCTATGTCTGCACCATCCACATCCAGACTCTTATTCTTGCTCATGGACATGCCTGTGCATCTTGCCCTCTGCTACCTGTACATCAGACCCTTCAGAGTCACACTGCTTCCTCCAGGCTGAGTGGAAAGTTGGGCATGTGACATCTTCCAAGGCTTTGTCAGTGAGGTTGATGCCCTGGAAGACACTGAAATGTCTCTGCATAACTCTGAAGAGCGCCATTGTGTTCAGCTTCTTGAAGTTGCCAATCACCTACTGGTCCGTGGACTATAGAAGAGTTGTCGCACTGTAGGAGAGGAACTTAACTTTATCCACATCATCCACCAAGGCTCAAGGGGGTACTGGGGCACTGCACATCAGAAAGAATCTTTCAGGGAACTGCTCATCAGAAAGATATTTCTCAAAGGTCAGTGCAAACATCTCGTGCAGCCATTCCATGAACAGCTGCCACAACTATCACAGTGGCCGTCCACAAGACATGCTGTCCTCAGTTACACCCTGTTCCTTCAGTCTGTGGAGGGTCTGGGAATGCCACAGCAGTAGTAGCTTAATCTTCAGATCACCATTTTCATTCCCACATGGCAACAGAGTCAACCTGTCCTCATGGGCTTGTGCCGTGGTGATGCCTTTTCCTCCTGTGTGATCTAGGCGTGGTTCAGCACCACCTTCCAGAAAGCTATTTCATCACACTTGAAAACTTGTTAAGTGACACATCCTTTTACCTTCAGGAATTCCGTGGATTCTTTCCTTCTGCAGCAGCCTTGTCAGAACTGGAAGCCATACTATATCTTATCACTTTGCAGATGCCTCTTTCTCATGACCTTTATCAGGCTGCCCTCTACTGGCTTTCCACTCATCACTTGTCGCATGTTCTTATAGTTAGTCACTGTAAAATTTTCTAGTTTTCCTGTAGAACATAACTTTACCAATGCTACCACTGCCAGATGTTTCTCATTCAACCACACTCACAAAAGTTTGTCCTACTCTTCCAGCATTTGTGCCATCTGCTTGGTTAACAGTTTTGCCAATTAGTTCCTTTGATGGCATCTTTGTTCCTCAAAATAGTGGAGATTGTTGACTTTGCCATTTTGTGCTCCAAAGTTAGATAAGTCACACAAATGCCACGTTCATGCTCTTCAAATTTCTAAATTTCTAATTTCCTTCTTAAATTGAATGGTTATTTTCTCCAAAACTTTCTTACCATTCTTGCTCTGCATATTCTTGTTGCATTTGTTACTGCTCTTCACTCTCTCTTTACCACCGTGCTCACCGAGCACTTTCTTGGAGCCATGCTGGGCTCAGTAACGCTGCACAGTACTGTATGTGCCAAACAGCACAGAATAAAGCTGCACAGAAAGTGTGCACAGGCCCCACAGTGCCCCACGACCCCCATCTCAACTAGAGGAAGCCCCGGCCACATGGCTGCGGTTGTACTGGTGCAGGGAAGATGCCCATGGTCATGTTTGTCACCAGATATGGAGTTTGCAAACAGAAGCAAAATTTTGCTGAATGTTTCTGTCCGCAAACCAAATTATTGTGAACAGAAGTGTTCATGAATCAAGGTGTTACTGTTCATGACACTTCCAACACAGAGACTGGCATGGGACAGAGCTGCCACTGACAAATGGTGTTTTCTCTGTGGCATTCCATGAGAAGGCCGAGAGCTTCCAGCATTCAGATGTCTCCCCAGTCCTGTAGACCTACAGGCCTGTATCTGAGCATGCTGCCCACCCCACCTCTGGTGACCAGAGGACAGTTTCTGTTACCACTTGGAATTCTAGCAGCCACAACTCTGTCAAAGAGGAGATGAGACATGATCTGAAATACTTAGGGATTATGGTGTATTTCTATGACCTCATACTTGGGGAGGCCTTGAGGAAGGATGAAGACTACATTAGAAAAAGCTACATTGCACGGGGGATGTAGCTCAGTGGGAGAGTGCTTGCCTAGCATGTGTGAGACGACCCCGATTTCAATCCTCAGCACTGCAGGGAGGGAGGAGTGCATTGCATTTAAACTCTCAGGGTTCTGGTGACAGAACAAGATGACTTGCTTTTTCTTCCTCTTCCCACAAGGTCCATGGATTCCCTCCGTGAGGTCAGAAAGAGGCAGGGACTGCAAGACAGCCCTGAGAGCCAGGTGTGGGGTGCACAACTGTAATGCTAGCACTCAGGAGGCTGAGGCAGGAGGACTGCCACAAGATCAAGGCCACTCTGAGCTACATACTGAGTTCAAAGCCAACCTAAACTACATAATGAGGTCCTGCCTCAAAAAGCTGAAAACAAAAACAAAAAAAAGATAGTATTGGGAATGTGGTCAGTTCTTTACTCTTAATGAATATTAAACATATATTTGCATAACTATGGAAAGAATTCTCCATTGCATTTTGTCTATTCCTGGGAATAGAGAGAAGGGAACAGACATGATATCCTGGGCCTAAAACCGTGAAGTAGCACCACGTGATGGAGGAGCCTGGGCTCTGAAGTGAGACCTGAGGTGGCAACCAGATGTCAGCACTCAGAGGCACATTATTACCTTCCTCAAGCTTCTATTCTGTTGTCTGGAAAACACAGAACTTTCCTCCTACTGCAAAGGCTGAATACAGATAACCCAGGTGACTGTGATACACAGTACGTCTCAGGAAATGCTGATTATCCTTTCATAGTCTTCACTCTCCATAGTCCATTCCTGGGAAGGGCCTTTGTTTGAGCATATCATCACATTTCAAATAATATGCATATTTATTTCTTTTTAAAATATATTTCATCTGTAGGTGGCACATGATAATTGTGTGTGTTAGCGAGGTACAGTGGGACATTCCAATGCATGGATACAATGCATGCTGGTCAGAGTAAGTGGCATCCCTCACCTCAGACTTGCAGAATTTCTTTAAAATCCTAGTGATTGTCTCAAAATATTCAACTTATCCTAGTGCTATTCTCCAGCTACACCCTTGTCCCCACCAGCTGTCCTCCCTACCGCTTCTCTCACACTCTTTCCAGGCTCTGGTAATCACCATTCCGCTGTCTGGTTCTTTTTTAGCTTTTATGCATAAATGAGACTATCTAGTTCAATATTTTTTTTTCTTTGAACTCCTGGGCTCAAGTGATCCTCTTGCCTCAGCCTCCTGAGTAGCTGAGACCACAAGGACATGTTGCTTTGCCCAGTAAAATGCTTATTTCCTTCTTCAAATTTGTATTTGTATTTATTTTATGCTTGACTTACTCTCATGCCATAAGCTTTAGTTTCTTCCAGAATATCTTTTTTCTTCTGGGCAACTTCTTCCTCTGACTGAGGCACAGTTTTCTCCTCTTCAGTAAGGACCATCTCGACATGGCCGGGGAGCTCAGGTGTGGGGCGATCCGGCTGTGAGCTCTCTGAGTGCAGTGGCGCAGCCTGGCAGCTTTGTTCTCCTGAATGTGTTCGGTGATCAGAGAATCTACATCTGAGCCCGTAAGTTCAGCACTGCTCTACATTCTTAAGCATGTACAGCAAAACTTCACTCTCTATGTCTGGCCTGGGCACACCTACCAACTCCACCGCTGTACATCAGAACAGCACACACTGTTTCTTGTAAGTGCCATCCGTCAGATACTTGGTGGCCTTTCAGGTATGCACAGCCGATATGGCCTGGGCAGTTTTACAGGTGTGCTTAAGTGAACACAGACTTAATTAAGCCTCTTAATTTGCATGAATTTGTGGGGTATTCTGCGTCAAGAGAGTAGTGAACCATTTTTACAGTTCACTTCTGGCTGCTTACAGGAAGAGTCAAATAGCTATTTCATAATGGTTGTTGTGAGGTCAAGTTCTTCCTACGTAATGTTCTATGAATCATAAACTAAAGAAAATAAGATATATAGTGTAACATGCAACAAGGAAGATAGGCTAGCTAATTTATGCCAAGATTCGATCTCTTTTGTTCATTAAGATCACATATTCACTCGTGTTGTGTGTAATAAGGAAGCACAGGAAACAATATTAGAAATGGAATTGAATATTAGAAATCCATTCAAAACAACAGCTGCCAAAGCTGACTCAGATAAATGCTTGTGACATTGAGAAGTGAAAAAGCCGATTGTGCCCCGTTTCCCAGCATCAGGAGACACTGAAGTGGACATGAGCCAGGGTACGTGCAGTAGCAGCTGGGAGTGGTGGTGCACACCTGCAATCCCAGCTACCTGGGAGGCCAAGAAAGAAGGGTTGAAAGTTCAAGGCCAGCCTGGGCAACTTAGTGAGACCTTCTCTCTCTCACTGAGTGATACAGAATTTCCCTGGGTTCAACTCCCAGGACCACGGGGATAGGGGGCGGAAGAAAGAAAAAAAAAAAGAGATCTCAGGCAGAACTATAAACAACTCCAAAACTAACTAGACACACCACAAGGAGCAGTGTAGGCTTATATGGAACATTACATAACACTAAAAACAAGCAAAGAAGCCTAACAATATAAAACAACATGAGTTTTTTTTTGTTTTTTGTTTTTTGTTTTTTTGAGACAGGATCTCACTTTATAGTTCAGGCTGGCCCTGAGCTCAGCCTCCAGCTCACATCACAGCAATCCTCCTGCCTCTGCCTCTCTAGTGCTGGGATTACAGGCGTGAGCCACCACAGCCAGCACTGTGGTATGTGGTACTGATTGCTGGTGGGCATGAGTCTCCATGCCCAGCTTTGTTGTATGTGATTACCAGGGATCGAACCCCAGGGGTTGGAACCACTGAGCTAAAGCCCCAGCCCAACAACATGAATCTTAATGAATCTTAAAAGAATAATGGAAAGTGAGAAAAGGAAAGCTCAGAAGAATATGTATGGCACAACAGGTCTTGTCTACGGTGATAACTCTTAAGTATAAGAAAGGACTTGCTTTCTATGAAGGTGGCCACGCAAGTAGTGGGTGGAGAAGGCTTATGAGTGAATGGACATGAAAAGTGCTTTAACAATCTTTGATTCTTGTTTTTGCTTTTAAGCAGTAGTTCCTTTATGTAAGTTGTATTCTGTGTGTGTGTGTGTGTGTGTGTGTGTGTGTGTGTGTGTGTATTGTAAAGACTGTCTTCTTAAATTTTCCAGGCTAAGGTGGGTTTTTTTCCCCTTAGGCTAAGTTGAACTTGCAGTTCTCCTGCCTCAGCCTCCCAGAGTGCTGGGATCACAGGCGTGTGCCGTTGCACCCTGGTAAATTGTACCTTTATGCTTTTATTTAAAAATTGAAATTTTTATTGGTACATTACATATACACATCGTGATTGTACTCAACAATGAGAATTTGTACCAGTATATGACACAACTTAATTCTCATTTTTTCCCATACCCCTAGCCACCCTACCACCCCCACCTCCTATGTACATAAGCTTTGTTTCCTTTTTTTGGTTATAATCTCATTATTTTTCTCCCTTCACCCCATTTCTTTGAGTATTTTGTATTTCACAATATCTACCATACATTCTAGAACTCATTTACATCTTCATTTTCTCATACCAGAGAAAAGATATGATATTTACACATCTGTGACCTATTTATTTCACCGATGAGGATGTCCTCAAGTATATCCATTTAAGTATAAATGATTCAATCTTATCATTTTTTATGGCAGAGTAAGTATTCCATTCTGTAGAAGGACCACTTTTTTATCCAGACCTTTATGCTTTTAAATTGTATTTCATAACAAACTATTTTAAAGCAGCAATAAAATGGAAAACAATTACAAAAAAAACTGTTTTCAGTATGATTTCAGTTATAAAGGATTCTACACACATGGAGAAAATGATCAACAGTGATTTTCTCTGGACAGTGACATATGCAAGGACTTACTTATACTTTCTCTCCTTGCACAGGTTTCATCTTTTTTTTTAGGTTTTTTGAGACAGGGTCTCGCTTTGTGGTTCAGGCTGGCCCTGAGCTCAGCCTCCAACTCACATCACAATCCTCCTGCCTCTGCCTCCCGAGTGCTGGGATTACAGGGGTGAGCCACCACGCCCGGCACTGTGGTATGTGGTACTGGTTGCTGCTGGGTATGGGTCTCCACACCCAGTATTGTTATGTGGTTACCGGGGAATCGAACCCAGGTCCTTGCGCTTGCAAGACAGGCGCCGGAACCACTGAGCTAACTCCTCGGCCCCCAGGTTTCATCTTTTGATTTTTTTATATTTAATAAGTATGACTTTTAAAACAGGAATGAAAGCAGAACTATCAGCTGTCCATTTCTGACTCTTCAATTTACACCTCTGTACAGAACAGTCATGAGGAAGAAGCAAAATCTCTCTCTGCCAGAAAGAATCAGGAAGGAGGAAGAGACACAACTGAAACCAACAGCAGCAGCCTCCACGAGTTCTTGTCATCTGTGCAGTGATAAGGCCCTATGAGCCTGGGCGGATGGTGACCAGCCAGCTCCTTCCCGAAGAGCGCCAGGAGCCAGCCAGCACCGCCTGCTCCCTGTCCCCAAGCCTGGAAAAGGTGCTGACAGCTGTGTAAGCAAAAGAGGTATTGTTTTTCTCTTTTATTGAGGTATTACTATTTAATAATAACTGTCACCTTTAGATTCTTGTCATAAAATTGTGTTGGGGCTTTCTTTGCACGAATCAGAAACAGTTCAGGAAAGTAGATCCTGTTAGATGGCTGGATTCTTATTGTCCCAGCCTTCAGGAAAGCTGAATCAAAAGTTCAAGTCCAGCCTGGTAACTTAGCAAAAGCTTGTCTTAAACTTAAAAAAAAAAAAAATTGTTTAAACTGGGGATGTAAATTAGCGCAGAAGCCCTGAGTTAACTCAAGCCGGTGTCCTGAAGAAAGCCCCTGGCTCCCTGGCTCTACAGTGACAGTCCAGGGCTGGCGCAGAGGGCGCAGAGGGATGGCTCGCCAGGCTGCAGTCTCGCTCTCTGCTCTATCACAATTACATGACTAAGCGGCCTCTCGTGTTAGACTCAGGACAGCGTGCAGTGGTATTTTATTTTCCCCCAGGCGCACAGCTAATAAGTTACTACCTTTAAAATAACATTTTTTTTCCTTCAGGGAAAAAAGTTTCCCGTTTACTCCACACAAGCAGCAGCACATGTGTATCTTCTCGGGACACGGTTATTACCACTCGTGTAGAGGGGGGATGATGCTGGATGGGACACAGAGACTGAGAAATGTTACCTCCTCCCTAGGGCGGGGTGAGTGAGCAAGCAGGTGGGGTGCAGAAATAACGTCCAAGCTTTCTCCTAAGAGATAAGAAGGAGAGAGGAGACTAGGTCTGGAGATCTTGCGAGCGCGGCGGGTACCGCCGGGCCCACCCATCCCGCAGAGCCGGTTCGGGGTCGGGTCGGGGAGACAGAGGACCCGCCGCCTCGGTCGCCTCCTCCCGCACTTAGGACCCAGCTAGGACGGTTAGGGGCGGCACGGCCCCCGCCCCGAGCCGCACGCGAGTGAAGGCTGCTAATGTCACAGCCTCCCGGAGCCGGCGCTTTCTCCAGCCTGTCTGGCAAGGTGGGTCTATTTCTCAGCAGAAAGGAGAGGGCAGCGAAACAGGGATAGGCAGAAGGCGAGGCGGAGGCGGAGGAGGAAGCCGAGTGGGTGGGTCGGAGCAGCGCCGCTCCCTGGCCTGGCAGCGGCGGGCCTCCCAGCCGGGAAAGCTGAGCCGTCCTCCGGCGGGTAAGCGCGGATTCCTGGGGTCTCCTCCCCACGCAGGGCGCTTCCCCCGGGCTGGGGAGGGAGCAGAGTACCCAGCGAGGGTTTCCACGGCTGGCAGGGGGCGGGGGAGGGTAAAAGGGATGATCCTGAGTCAGCAGAGGAATCTTCTGGGGAAGCCAGAGCTGCCTCCCCCGGGCTCCCTCACTGCGGGGACCTGGTCCCCAAAGAGTTCAAAGAGCCCGCACGGGGGGCGGCCGCTCTGACGGACATTTTATAGACGGTTCTCCAGGACATCTGATCCCCTGGGATCAGGCTCGCCGAGCTCAGGTGTCGGGACTTCCCACAGCTTCTCCTGCGCTGTGAGGAGCAGAGCAGCAGGTGCGGAGGCTGCAGGTTTGCTCTGGCTCAGCTGGGGTGCGGCACGATCCCAGGAAGCGCTCAGACCGGGCCCTGGACACAAGACTCCTGACCCGGGCAGAGCTATCACCACCAACAAATGCATCAAACCTCAGCTGATTTGTTTTGAAAAATGGCCAAGTAGCTCATCACACTATCTACATGTTAATGGATCGTTTCCATGACTGCAACTCAAAGGACTTTGAAAATATAAAACGTTTATAAAGTTTGATTCATGAGGCCATAAAGTATGATTGAGGGAAGGTAAAAGGTGAGGCGGACCTATATCAAGTGGTGTAGGGAACAGGGGAAAGGAATGTAACTAGAACTTTTTCATTAAGTTCTAGTCTCCTGTGAGCCCATTGGCACACGGCGATATATTAGGCAGAAATGAGACTCAGAGAAGAAGCTGAGCTTGAGCCTGATCCGTGCTACTCTGGGCCACAAGGTGGGTGATCTGAGCTCACCACAGGTCACTCCAAGGGCATTATTAGTTTCAGTACACCGGAAATAACAAGTGTAACAGGTCATTCAGAGGTGAAGATAGTCGTCAGGTCCACATATGTCATGGCTGGTCCGCAGGCAAGCTTGGCCCAGTCATAGTCCCAACTGTCCATTTAATTTTCCCAAATAGGACTGTTCCCGACAAAGTGGCCTTGGAGAAGTCTGGAATTTCTTCTAATTGGAATATTTTAATCTGTGTAAAATAAAAGTAATATCTTGCCAATCTTTCTTTTCGGGTCAATGAAGGTACCTCAAATAAGAGGGAAAAAATGCTCTACAAATGTATGTTCCTCAGTCATGCATTAGTTACACTGCTCGAGTTCCCGTTCTGTGCTTGCGCTCTGCTTGCTGGGGAGGACCAGACCAGCCCTTCTGATGTGGTCAGCCTACAGCAGAGCTCGGCTTGTCAGCTTCCCCAGGTCTGTGTGCTGCTGGCAACGAGGCCAGCGCCTCCAGCTCAACTCTGTTCTCTCTGTCTGTGCTATCTCTAGTTTCTGGTTGCAGGAGCAGAAACTCACCAGGAAATCTAAATTAAGAGATGATGCCTAGTTGCTGGAATCTTATTGAGGGCTGGCTGTGCTATTTCTCAGATCTCCATTCTGTTTGTCAGTGCCTTCATGGCCCTGATCTCAGAAGGTCTACAAACTCAGCCTCTGTAACTGGCTGCCAGATGAAGGCCCTCACGATCTCTGCACCTTCCAGAAGTTCTCCCCTGTTGCTTCTCCTTTGTGTTTCTTAAGATGTTGAAGGTTCTCATGACTCTTCAGCAATGGTGGTTCTTTGTGTTCCAAGATGAGGCAATCGCCCATCACTGGGGCAACAAGTGTTTAAATGACCTCTGTGGATGAGTCAGCTGAGAAGCGCTAGGTTTGTTTTTTGCTTTTGCCTTCCACTCCTAGTAACTGAACTGGTTATGGAGGGCATCCTGTCACAAGAACGGGACTTTAATTTTCACTAAGATTTCCTCTTAAAATAATTCTCATAGTTTTTTCTTTTAGTTTAAATTACTATAGGTTTGATATAGAAGCTGTTTTTTAGAAGGGAGTTAACTGTGCCATACGCCACCAAAGCTATGTACCTGAGTTTAATACCTTGCCCTCTGCAACTGAAACAGTGTTGGTTTTGTGCTCAGTATGCAGCACCTACACTTTAATAATTGTCCGACCTCTCCAGGGATGTAGCTCTATGGGGCTGTACCTGCCTGGCAAGTGCAAGGTCCTGAGTTCAATTCCTAGTACCAGAAAAAAACAAAACAAATAGTCAGATGAGCCTAAACAAACAGAACAGAGCAAATAGGCTGCTTTCAGCAAACAATAGCAGCTTCTCAGTAAAAGGACAAATGGACTCAAAACAAAGTATACCATTTCTTTGGCATCGAAAAGTCCAGTGATTATCTACACACCTGGGCAGAACATCCTTGGGCACCCAGGTCACAAACATTCCACCCCAGATTCCTTAGCCCTTCAATACCTATATAAGCCTAATTCTTTTAACAGTTAGCTGCTAATATCTCTGTCCTAGTGTCAGCTCATCCACTAGGGGTGAAATCTGTCCGAGCTCGCTGCTGCTATTTCTCTCTCCCAGTGTCAGCCCATCCACACACGGATATAATAAACTCAGCTTTTCTCAGCCAGCTGTGAGAATCTCCTGATTTTGGTCCCTGTTTGCTGGAGTAAACTTTTCTCCTTTACAACAAAAGGCTTATTTTTACAAGTGGGTTCATGTGCACTATCTATAACAATAATGATACTAAAGATTTTACATGTGCATTTCAGAAAGTGATAAGTTTCAGTTTCTTGAAGGAATGCTGTTATGGTTTGGACCAAAAATGTCCCCCAAAATATTCATGTGCTCAGAAGTAGGGCTTTTGGAAGGTGATTAGATCATGATAACTCTAATTTCACCCATGGATTACTTAATCCACTAATGAGGTGATAAATTGATGGTATTATTGGGAGATTATTGAAACAACCATGTTTCCCAGAAAAAGTCCTTGGTGAAAAACAATCAGCCTTGAAGACTAAAGATCAAAAATGCCAGCCCAAGCAGCCTACCCTTCCTTACCTGCCATCACTATTCTCTTGCGTGGTGGCTACCCTGTAGGGCAGACAGGGCAGAGAGGCTGATTGGGGCTGGCATTTTTGATCTTTAGTTTTCAAGGCTGATTAGTTTCCAGCTAGGCCTTACGTCCAGGGAAAAAAGGAAATGGCTGAGCCTCTTGGAAGGAAGTGGGTCCTATGGATATGACCTTGTATGACCATATCCGGTGTCCAGCACTTTATTTTCTGGGTGCCTTCCCCTTTCTCTCTGTTTGCTGACTGCTGTGGAAAAACCAGCTCTTTTTGTACCACACTGTTCCACCATGACAGTGCCGCTTTGCCAGTGCTCTCAGCACAACAGAGTCTGCCAGCCATGGACTGAAACATCTGAAACTGTGAGCCAAACTAAAGCCTTCCTCCTCTAAACTGAGTCTCTCAGGTATTTCATCCCAGTGAGGAAATGAAGACTAACACAAGCACATTTGGTTATCTTCTTTCTAACAATGACTATGTCTCTTTCCATACTCATCTGATTACTGACTTCTTCATTTATTTGATAAGGTTTAAGGGACCCTAATCACCTACAGAATTGTTGTTGACTTATAAGCAAAATAAGACTTTGCCTTTCCTTTAAGTTCAGTGGGATGAGATATTCACACAGCTGTTTCCTACAAAGTGGGACTGATGCTAATGGAATGTTTGGTAAGGAAAGAGATGCTTTAGGGGAGAAGGTGGTGGATGGACAGATGCTTGAAGGACCAGGAGCAGTTCCGAAAATGTCTCAGAGCTCCTAACCATCAGAGCAGGTTCAGAAGAACTGAAAAGCTGGATCTAGAGCCTAAGGTACAAAACAGGAAACCAAAGATCTGACCATCAAGGACCCTGCATGTGAGGCTTGGGGATTGGGTTTATCTCTGTATACACTAGTAGACTTGTGCTTTAAAAAGTTAGCTTTGGGCAGCAGTGGATGATGAGGAGCACTGACATGCAGAGAGGATGACACTGACCCACATTGCCTGGAGATGAGCAGGCTGGGAATTCTGGCCACAGGAGAGTGAAATGCAAGGGTGCAATCAATGGAAAGCTTCCTTTCACTCTAAGTGAGCACACAGTGACTGGCACCCCTCACTTCTGCCAGGGTCTCAGGAGCATCTGCTCCCACTGCTGACTAGTCTGCAGGGTTCTGTGGTGGTCCAGCAGCTTGCCTGCCATGGTATACAGCCCAGGGGCCAGAATGGAACTTGCTTCACAAAAACATACTCTTTCTGGCCAGGGAATGTGCTCATGAAAAATAAAACCAAAGAAAGAGCTCTGCGGGAATTCCTGAGACTGAGAAGGCACTGAGGCCTGGAAACAATTGGGGACAGAGGTAGAAGGCCCAGCTCTAGCTTGGGGAGAGAAAGGGCTTGAGGCCAAGAGCAATGGCAGGCAAGGAGAGCACAGTGCCACTGAGCCCCAAAGGACAGAGTCAGCCCAAAGCTAAGATGGCAAGAAGGAGGGTGTCCTTCGAGAGGTCTGCTTTCCTAATCCCAGGAAATGTTAGCTTTTCCCTGTAGTGATTAGTGGCCCTGCTTATAAACCTCTATCAGTCTCCTTACAATTGCACCTGGGTTAGGTCATCCTTTCCCTTTCCCCTCTGCTCCACCGTCTCCTGTCTCTGTTCCAAAGTCTTCCTCCTACGTTGCCCTAAGCAAAAGCTGTCCTACTCAGGCCACATCTATCTCTGGGAAGTAAGGGAAGGGGGCACATCCTTGGGCCATTATCAATAATGGCCTCATTTTTAATCAGTTCATCTTGGGCTCAAGTTTTAGGAACTAGTGTATCTTATCTGGTCTCCTCCACAGGGCAAAGACTATAAAGCAGAAATTACCTTCCACTGACATTTCCCTAGCAAAGAGCCACACAGAAGAGATGATCTTCACTACATGCTTTTGGCACATCTATAGGAAAAGCACAGTTGTAATGAACAGATGAGAAGGGCTTTATCTGCCACTGCCACACAAGGCCCCACTCGGGTCATACGCATTTCCCAGAAGGTTCAGGGGACTTCCAAGGGAAGCCCACAAGCCAGCAAAGTAAAAGCTTCTTCAGGAAGCAAGTTATAAACTCCAGGACCCACCTCTGAGGCTGCTCAGTTCCTCTTGGGAAATCTGCCCTTGATTGCCTCTGATTCTGTGGTCACAGAAAATAGTTTGTGGCCAGTTTGAAGGCTGAGCAATAGTGTCAACTTTACACATGCACACATTCTTTGAGTAATTCTACACCTGAATCTTTGCACATACATGTGCAGTGGTGTGTTAACATGGCAGTCACTGCCGAAGCATATCAAATGGCAAGAGACTGAAAACAACGTAATAATCCATCAGTGAGGAAACTGGCTCAAGAAATCATTATATACTCATACAGCAGAATTGGTGTGGTAAAAAGGAATAAGGAAACTCTTGATGTATTTCATAAAAAGTGTCCCAAGACATTACAAGGGAAAAAATAAGGCACAGCACAGTTGAGATGACTATTTTTTGTGTGTATATTCTAAGGGGGGAAAAATTAAGAATACACATATATTGGAATTGTACATACATAAAGTAACAAAAATAATGCATAAAAAATACAGCCAGTTGCCTGGTAGGGGCCAATTAAGAACGGAGAAGAGACAGGTTTACTGTCTACTGATGACAAGCCCCAGATGTACATATTGGTTCATTATGAGTAAGTAGAAGTTACCAGTTCAGCAGCTAGTAAAATTCTTATGTTTTCTTTCCCCCAGAAAAATATTGTGACTCCTTTTTATAATGAGTCATGACTCCTGTTTACAAATAGTTCTAGAAAGTTCTAACTTATGACTATAGGCTTCTCCTTTAGACCTAACCTTCTATCACAAATTTGTCCCTTCCTCATGATATATGTTAAAGACCTGGGGGTTCAAGCACTCCCCTTCTTTCCACATGTAGAATTTTAGGAGAGCCTCATTTTAAATTTTGAGGTTTCAGGAGGATCACAAAGTATTTGACCCAGAATGGGTAAGACCAGGATTGAGCTTCGTCTCCATGGCCTCTGGGAAGATATCCACACCACCAGGGTGCCGAGGAGAAGCCCTCCCCTGTGCTGATTAGGTTTCCTTGGGAGTCCAGTGACAAAAAAAGATGTGGAGGATGTAAAGGCCCTAAAACCTAAAATGTATTGGCACACAAACTGCAAGGGGTGGGACTTGATCTGAAGATGGATTTTTGCAACTGGTTGCGGGAATCTTCTGACCTTCCATATTGCTCCTTACAGAGGGTCGGGGCGAATGTAGCTTTGGCTAAAGGAGATGGAGGGAAGACACCTGCACAGCAGCCTAACAGACCCTCTGCTTGTTCTCTCAAGGTCTGCCCCTTCAGCACAATGATACTGCCCAAAAAGCTGAAGCTGCTGCTGTTCCTGGCTTCCCAGATAGTCATCTTCGCTCTCTTCTTCCACCTGTACGTAAACTCCCTGCCTGGGAAAGAGGAGCCCAGGCCTGTGCACGTGCTGATCCTGTCTTCCTGGCGCTCTGGTTCTTCCTTTGTAGGGCAGCTTTTTGGACAGCACCCGGATGTCTTCTATCTGATGGAGCCTGCCTGGCACGTGTGGATGTCCTTCACCCAGAGCACTGCCTGGGTGCTGCAAATGGCCGTGCGTGATCTGCTGCGCTCAGTCTTTCTGTGTGACATGAGCGTCTTTGACTCGTACATGAAACCTGGTCCTCGGAAACAATCCATCCTCTTCCACTGGGAGCACAGCCGGGCCCTGTGTTCCCCACCAGCCTGCAACTTCTTCCCTCGGGACAAGATCACCTACCATTCTCACTGTAAGGTCCTGTGCAAACATCAGCCCTTTGAGGGGGTGGAGGAGGCCTGCCGCTCCTACAGCCATGTGGTGCTCAAGGAGGTGCGCTTCTTCAACCTGCAGGCCATCTACCCCCTGCTCCTGGACCCCTTGCTCAACCTGCACATTGTGCACTTGGTCCGGGACCCAAGGGCTGTGTTCCGTTCCCGAGAACACACCACACAGGAGCTCATGATTGACAGTCGCATTGTGCTGGGCCAGCTCTGGCAAACGCTCAAGGAGGAGGACCGGCCGTACCAGGCCATGCAGATTATCTGCCAAAGTCAGCTAGAGATGTTCAAGACCGTCCAGACCTTTCAGGAAGCCCTCCGGCAGCGCTACCTGCTAGTGCGCTATGAAGACCTAGTCCGGATGCCCCTGGCCCAGACTGCGCGGATATATGAGTACGTAGGGTTGAAATTCTTTCCCCATCTCCAGACTTGGGTGCACAACATCACCCGGGGCAAAGGCTTAGGTCAGCATGCCTTCCACACGAATGCCAGGGACGCCCTCAACGTCTCCCAGGCTTGGCGCTGGTCCTTGCCTTATGAAAAGGTTTCTCGACTTCAAGGAGTCTGTAGTGACTTTATGGATTTGATGGGCTACCTCCATGTTAGTTCCCAGCAAGATCAGAAGAACCTATCCCTGGACCTTCTGTCTAGCTGGAGGCCCTTAGAGAGTGTTAACTAAGCAGGCTGAGGAGGCTCTGGTCCTGGCCTCAGCTCCATTTCCTGGATGCTTCTGAGCCTTCACTGGGGCTCTACATATGCACACTGTCATGGCTTGTGACCACATACTCTCAGGTAGAGGAGCTTTGAGTCTACACCCAGCTCTAAAACAGCAACTCAGGAACCTTCTGTGAACAGCATGTTCCACAGTGAAATGTGATGTTGCCTTTCTTCTCTTAACTTTTCGCCTGTGCACACTGGAGCCTGTGAGTATGTCAGACACCACGCAGTATTGGTGAAATAAACCCACAAATCTCCTCATCCACATCTTGGACCAAGGAAAGGTGAGAGACAGTTAAAACAAACAAACAAACAAACAAAACTCCCCAGGAAATAGGCCTGTAACCAAAGATTTCACCAGCACATTCATTCCAAAGACATGAACCCTGAGCCCTTGGAGGAAGGAACTGATGCCTGTCTGTGAGCTTGTGGTCACGGCCATCAGTTACCGTGCACACGAAAGTCACTCTGCACAGTGAAGGAGCTCTTCTACCCAGGGCGTGGCTGGACTCCAGCCATCTTACTTCCCCGGTGTTTTCCTGTCACCCACAAAGTCAGATCTGTGAAGCTGCCATCCATTATTACTGCCTTCCCAAAATAAGATTCCGTTTGGAACATCCCCTTGTATGCCTTCTAGTTACTAAATATCTCATTTATGTGGGACCCTAATCTAAGAACTGTTCATCTTTATAGATTTTTATACTTGTTATTACATATCTTCCATATATATATATATATTAAAAAATTGCTGTAACAGTGTTTGGTGTCAGTCAATGGTCTAAGTTTCTACCCTGTTAAAATCAAGTAGAAAGTGGATAACCAGCAGCTAAGCCTAAGCTGTAACAGTGCCACGTGCGTCAGTCAGGGACCTGGTCAAACGTTACATTTACACTAATTCCTCAGCCAGAAGACCCTGTTCTAGCACTCATCACCCCCTGGCTCCAGGGTCCACCTTCCCAGGTGAGTCATTCCTCCCAGGCTTCACAGATGTCCAGATCTATCTGTGCATCAGAATTGCATGCTGCAAATGCACAGTGCCAACCCTTGCCTCGAATCTGTTGGGTTAGAACCTCTCAGTGTAGGGCAGGGGTTCTGGCTGCTCATCCTGGCATGGGACACCCTGCACCGGCACCAGCACCATTTACAATCATGCTCCAAGTGAGGTGACTTCCATCCTAGCTGGGTTGAAGTTAATTTATAGTAATTTTAATATTTTTATTAATTTTATTGGTAGGATTTGCATATACCAATGATCACATTCGTCAGAGGGAGTTTGCATCTGTACACACTATATTTTGACTCCTCCTTTTTCCCTATTACCCTTTCCTCCCAACTCCTTTTCCCCTCCTTATTTACAAAATTTTGTTTCCATTTTATCCTTCTTTTTTTCTTTCCCATCCTTCCTTTCACCCCTCCCTCCTGCTTAGTTTCTCTTTCCTTCTGAACAATTTCTTCCTGTCTCACAATATCTATTATACATTTTGGACCTTATTTATACTTTCAGTTTCTATAGTAATTTTAAAGGAGCAAATTTATTCTACTGTGCAAACCCAGCCACTCTAGGAGTTCCTTGAGGATGTAGGAACTTCCAGGAAAGTGCCTACTTCAACAAACCTTCCAAAGCAATATAAGGCGTTTTTCTATAATACAAGACTGCATTGTGTACATGTGCTTTAAACCTCTTTTAAGACCTGACCTGATGTTGAAATAGACTTGAGTGAAGGGTGGGACAGTCTCTCACTGACATCTTCAGGTGCTGGCCCTGAAATTCAGATCCACAGAGAGCAGCGCCCTCAGAGGGGCCCCGGGGGAGGGTATAAAACCAATAATGGTGATGAGCATAGAGGACAGCGTTCCACTGCTCATCTTTTCTAATCTCATTCATTTGTTCTATCCACAAGGCAGAAATCAAGAGGCATTTCTCTGCTTCCTTAATTTATCCACAAAGGCCCTACAAATGAGAATAAACCAAGATGAAGGATGAATCAGATCGAAATTTCCCAGGGCCAATTTTCTAGCTTTAGGAAATGAGCTCTCTAAATTGTAAACACAAGGTCCTGAAAGAGTTGACTGCAGGACAATACCCCATGACTTTACAAAGAGCCAAACTAGGCATCTGTCCCAAGCCCTACAGTTTGTGGGGGGCCCCAAATTTTCAAAATAATTTTGTAAGGAGTGGGAAAGGCATGGTTTTGAAACAAAGGAACTTTTACTGTAATTTAAGACTATTTCTATCTATAATTACTATGTGGCTTCATTTCCTATGTAATGAATTCAACTGCTAAATTTTTAATACATTCAAATTCAGTCTATATTCTTTTTCAACTTATGAATAGTGAAGAGATCTAGAAAGGTAGAGTCTACTTCTGATAACTTTTGCATAAAAAAATGCTCTTGTATTGTCTTGCAATACTTTTTTTAAAAGTTTAACCTAAGCCTAAGCATAAATTATTCTCTCTGACTCTGGATATTATCATGAAATCTACTGAATTCCTTTCACAGACCAACAAAACAAAAATTTCAAAGTGGATCTGCATGAGCAACATTGGCCAGTTAATAAACCACTGATAGGTGTTGGTCACGGGTCCTCAGTAGCTGGCTCTTTAGTGAGGGCTAGGCCCCTCTTCTGCATAAACACCTCTGGTCATTTACAGAAAAATTATATTTTAACCACAGTACTGAGGGAAAGTGTGAACCAATAGCCAGAGTCCAGATATAATACCCAGCCAAGGTATGTCTTCATTCACTCTGCGTGTCCTCAGTGAGCATCTGCCGCGCACCAAGGAGTTCTACACCTTGTAGATGCAGCAGGACACAGACGTTTGTGCGTGTGAGTCAGGGAACAGTGAACAAACGTGTCAGGGGCTAAGTACTCTGAGGAAGACCCCAGCAAGGGGAGGAGCTAAGGAGCGTGCTGTTTTACAGATGTGGGAGAGGCATCTTCACTGGGGAAGAGATGCCTGAACAGCCAGCCCTTGCAGCACGAGGGCAGGCCATGCAGAGATCTGGCAGCTGAGTGCCCCAGTGAAAACCAATGTCAACATGGTCAACACGGGCTTAATGAGAAGCTGCTCTGTGCTCAGCACTCTCCGGTCTCGTGAAGGATAACAAGATACAGACATTATGGGAAGGCCAGAAGGACAGGGAGGTCACGCATGGTGAAGCCTTGGGCCCTGGAGCTGTGCTGCCTGGATGACTCTGCCACAAGCTATGTAACCTCAGGCAGTTTCCTCAGCATCTCCACGGCTCAATTCCTCAAACGCAGGGTGGTAGAATCATAGTGGCACTGATCCCTTGGAGTTTCTGGGGAGATCAGTGAACTCATGTGCAGTGTGCTTAGCAAGCACTCACCCAGTGCCGGCTGTGGCGTCACGGTAACAATGCTGTCTCTCACATGCTGATAGTACTGTACGCCTGTGGAAGCCATACTTAAAATCGGATCTTGAACTCTGGCAATGCTGATCATACTGACATAATAAAGAAATGGATACAGTACTTTCTGATTCTCCAGATTCTCTACCTCACTGGCTTTCAACCAGAAGCAACTGTGCCCTCTTAGTGGCCATCTGGCATGGTCTGGAGACGTCTTCTTAGCATCTAATTTTAACTGGCACATAACAATCATACATATTTTATTTGGATACATTTGTTATTGTCACAAAAGTTGTGGGCTGCTGCTGGCATCTAGTACATAGGGGCCTGAAATACTGCCAGATGTCTTACAATACACAGAATAGTTTCCTACAATGAAGAATTATCTGGTTCAGAATAATCGTGCAAAGGTTAAGAAACCCTGTCCTACGATATTCAGGGATAAATGTAAAGAGCTAATGATTCAGGCACATTTCTCTTCTCTGTTCATCAAGTTCAACATTACTGACATTGCTCCTTATTTGGAAGGAATTTCTTGGCCCACGGTGGCAGGGATTTCAGGGTACGCTCCCCTGGTTCCAGGAAGAGTGGCAGGCAGAAGGGCACAGTCAGGCAAGCTGCTCAGTCATGGCAGCCAGGAAGCAGGGAAAAGCCAGCCAGATTGAGAGATGTGTCCCCACCAACCCACCTTCTCCAGCTTGCCCCACAGCACCTTCCGCATGAGCTCATCAGTGCATTAATCCCCATGATCCAGATGCCTTCCAGAAATCCTACCTTGTAGGGGTCATTTTTAATCTGAACCACACCTTCGTCTTCTACGCTCTTATTCAGGTGGATGCACCAACAGCCCAGTGTCCTGACTGTGGAGATGTCACAGCCAGGTATTTAGCACCCGGCCTTTTCATAGCCATCTCAAAAGAAGAATGGTAGAGAAGGGATTACAGATATACAGAGCACAGACAGGAAGTGCCATGAGGTTTTCTGGGCTAGCACCTCACTGCTGAGTCTGGGCCCTGACTGACTGGGCTCATATTCACTCTAATGCAAGCAGCTGTGGTCAGAAGAAGAGAGGGCTTAAAGGGGAAAAATGTGGTCAATTGGTGTCTCCAAAAGGGGCCGCACCAGTGAACCCAAAAGCAGATGCGCTAGACAAATGTCTCGCACGTCTGAGAACAAAGGATGCACGCATGTCAAAAAGCTCTCTAGGCACCAAGGGACTGAGACCGGAGTGTCTCCATCTTTTTTGTATTTTCCCTCCCAATTACTACCATTCTCAGACAGCCTATCTAGATTCCTTCCTAAGCAACACCCCTCATGAAATATTAATAGCAAAAGTAAATCTTTCCATCTTTTATCTAGCTCTTTGGAAGACCACAAGACATTGTAGTATTTAAATTTTTTTGCCCCCTTAAAACCACTGTTTTGTCTTTGGCAAGGGTGAATACTAGTCTTACACCCTTGTCCCAAGTACTTTTTAGCTTCCCTTTCAGACCCTCTTTTTCTTTTAAATTTCTTTTCACTGGGATCCCCCAACTATATTCCTTGTTCAAGAATAATTAAATATAATAAAGGAAACCTGCACTCAAGAGCAATTTTTAACCTGCAAAAACATATGAACTGTGGTTATTAGCAAGTTTTTTAAAAAAATAACACTGATTGTCTTCCTCTTCTGGCCCTGGCCCTGACCTTGGCCCTGGGCCCACAAACCCTAATCTTCACCCATTGGCATAGCCATTGGCCCTACTTTCCTGGCCAGTGTTTAAGTTGGCCTCTTCCAGTCCTCAGAGTGCCATAAGGAAGCCAGTTTACCATTTGCTTTTCGGTTTATGACAGGAATTGATAAGTGCAATAAGTGAATGAAACTAACATTCATTTTCTAAAAGGCACATTTAGACTCCACCCTAAGTTAATGTGGATTCAAATTTCTAACTGAAGAAAACGTAAATCGGTTGAATGAGAAGGAATAAAGTTTTCCGCTCTTTTACAGAGGGCCAATGTGCAGAGAGGGAACTTGACTAATTCATCATTAACCAAATTACAACTTTAGCATTCTGGACATGAATAGCTTGAAAAAGTTGACTACATTAAATTTAACTAAGCTTGGTATGTACCAGTAGACCCTCAGAAACTCATGCATATTTGTGTGTCTATTAAGAAAGGAGCAGAGGAAATAGTGAATCTCCAAACTTCTTTGACCAGGAGAGGCTTTGCGTTTCCTGTTTTGTTTTTTCTCAATATACCTATTAACATCTGTCCAAAGAGTACTGTGTGAAGCCCAGTTTGGGAAGTGCTGAACTGTCTTCCATAATCACCATCCTGATGGACCTAAAGCACTGCTTTCTCCTTGCCTGTTCCATAGCCCCATTATGTGCTAAATGGAGAAAATCATACACAAAGATGGCTTAGTTCATGTTGGATTTATGATCACCTTGATATCAGCCTACAACCCTTTTCCTTTCTCTGCAAAACCCTCCGACCACCCTCTGACTGTATACTTTCCTTTCTTTCTCAGAAAGAGAATCTGACAAATAATGAAATCGACTCATCAGTGCCAGGCTCCTGCACTCCCCTCCCAGTCTTGCTAACTTCTGCTCCTGTGCTACAGGTCGATGTTGGTCTCTCTCCTGTTTAAGGCCAGTCCCTCCCACCAGCTTCCTATTCTACCCTCTCCCAGCTTCTCAAGAACTGCTCATTCTAAATTTCTCTTCAAATAGATCCTCCTTTTCTCTTTTACTTCTCTCCCTTCTTGAAAAGCTCTCCTCCCATTCTTACATCCTTGATCCAATCTCTCTCCTCACCTTCACAGCCAAACTGCTCTGAAGTGGTGTCTACATTCATTGGTCTTATTTTCTCAACTTCTCTTTCCCCTTCAACCCACTTCAATCTGGACTGGACTGCATGCCCTTCTCTTCACTGAACCATCTCTGACAAACAACAAAAATGTAATGCCATGCGGCTCATTAACTCCAATTTTCCAATTTTCATTTCACCTGAATTCTCAGCAACAGTTTTCATTATTGATCACTTCCTCCTTCAAACACAGGGTCCTGATTTTCTTCCCAGTTCTCTGGCCCATTCTGCTTTTTTATATACTGTTCTCCTAGCCTCTAAATGTTGGAATGCCTCAGATTTCAGGCATCAAGAAATGTTGGCATGGGCCGGGGAGTTAGCTCAGTGGTTCTGGCACCTGTCTTGAAAGCACAAGGACCCGGGTTCGATTCCCCGGTAACCACATAACAATACTGGGTGTGGAGACCCACACCCAGCAGCAACCAGTACCACATACCACAGTGCCGGGCGTGGTGGCTCACGCCTGTAATCCCAGCACTCGGGAGGCAGAGGCAGGAGGATTGTGATATGAGTTTGAGGCTGAGCTGAGGGTCAGCCTGAACCACAAAGCGAGACCCTGTCTCAAAAAAAAAAAAAAAAGAAATGTTGGCATGACCGTGGTGAAAAATGCAGCCCTCCTACATTGTTGGTCAGAACGTAAACTTGTATAGCCCCTATGGAAGTCAGTATGGAGATTTCTCAAGGAACTAAAATTAGAAATTCCATTTAACCTAGCTATTCCCCTTCCAGCTATCTCCCCCAAAGAGCTACAGACATCACATTACATGATACATACATATCAATGTTCACAGCAGCACAGTTCATAATAGCCATATGCAGGAAGCAGCCTGTATGGTCATCAACAGATAACTGATAAAGAAAATGTAGTATCTACACATACTGGAATATTAATCAGCTATTAAGAAGGATAATAAATTTAAGACGTTTGCAGGAAAATGTACATACCTGAAAAATATGATATTAAGTGAAATAAATCAGACACACACAAGTTTAAGTACTATGTGGTATCTCTTGTTGAAGTAAAGCAAGTACAAACAAAGAGCAAAATAAAGATCTACTAGCAGGAAATAAGAAGATGGCTCTTTTGCATATGTGAAAGGGTCCAGGAGACTGAGGATGAGAGGAGGGGAGTGAAGGGGAAGCAAAAGATATCAGATGTATCATATACATGCACCAAAATATTCACAATGAATGTTATCTTTATATATCATAGATATGAACTAAAAATAATAATCAAAATAGGAAGGGAGATTTAGAGATAGGGAGGTGGATAGGTGGGAAAAAATAATCAAGACATTATGCATTTGTACTACTTCCTCAATGAATATAAACTTTGTGTATTGCAAACATGTACGAATAAAATTTTTAAAATTAAAAAGTTCAGGCATGAGTCCCTTTCTTTTTTCACTGTATACTTCCTCTCTAGACCATTTCAACTATACCCACAATGCACCACTTATACACAGATGATGACACAAGTATAGCCCTGGCCCAGACACCTCTGAGCTCCAGACCTATAATTTCAATCGCTGATTTGATGTACCTTGCACATCTCAAAAGATTCTCAGACTCAATGTCCAAAGTACTGTCACGATTTTCTCTTCCTCCATCCCAGGCCATCTTTCATGTCTCCTGGATCCCTCTCAACTCTCAGCATGTTGCCAAACCACAAATATTGACTTTGTCCTTAACTTCTTCCACGAATCATTCACCAGCTGTCTGTATTACCTGGGTAGCATTTCTTAAATTCACTCACTTTTCCTTTCCCCAAGGTCCTCCTCTTCTGCAATCCATGCCACTGTCTCCTCTTCCCTGAACCATTGACTGGTCTTCCTGCCTGTAAGCAGCCCACTCCAATCCAGTATCTACACTGAATTAAAAATTCAGAAAGTCTGGACATCTTAATGTCACTAGAAAGTCTCATGAGCTGGTCCTTTTGCCCCTCTCTTCTCACTCACTCATAGGCTTCTTTCCACTCATCTCAAATTTGTATTTTTACCAATATAACACATTAATGTCTTCTGCTGGGTTTAAAATCATGCCTTTCCCCCCATCTGGAATACCCTACTCTGTCCCACCTATACCTTCTTTGACTTTTTTTAGTTCCTTCAGGTCTCAATTAAAACACCTTTGGAAGTTTTTCTTGGCTTGACAACCCCCTATGAATACCACTGCTATGAGCTTTATATTATTATAACATTCATCAGATTGTATTAGAATCACCCAGTTTACACATTCTTCAAATGAGCTCTTTGGGGAAAGGGCTTATCCTCTTCCCTCTGGCATAATCTGTGCAATCACAGTTCCTGCCTCATAGAAGGTGCTCAATAAGTAGTTATCTAATGCATGAAGACCTTGATTTCATCTGCATTTTATGTCAGAGATTGGTTCTATACACAATATTTAGGAGAGGAGTGAATTTAACCAATCACAGAAACTTCCATTCTGAGAAACACAATGACATGTTTGAAGATTCAGATAAGAAAAAAAATTAAATGTTTCCTGTTTGAGAGAAATAAAGGAAATTGGATCATGGAGCCAACAGCTTATAAGTGCTAGGTCAAGTGGTGCAGTGGTGGGGTGAGGCAGAAATTCAAAACTTAAATTGCCTTGTACTTTTAATAGTAATATTGTTGTGGCCACAGAGGCTGCAAGTTATGCTGATTTTCTGAAGGGCTCCCTAGAAGCATTCAGAAAATACTCGGTGATGTATTACATTATGGTTTGGCTTTTAGTCAGATCTCCAAACAAAAAGTGTCTTGTCTGACTTTTATTCCTCTCTACTCCCAGAATGGCAAGGAACAGTTAAATGAATGGCTTTCAAGAATGGAGTTACTGTCAAATGTGGTGGTGCACACCTGTAATCCTAGCACTTAGGAAGCTGAGGCAGAAAGATCACGGTAAGTTTGAAGCCAGCCTGGGCTCCACAGTGAGTTCAAGTCCAACCTGAACTGCACAGTGAGACCTTGTCTTTAAAAAAAGTTATTTTCACCTTTCACATTTTAACCATCAGCAAGTCCTGCTAACTCAACTTACAAAATACATACTGAATCAGACCACCTTTCATCATTTCTCCTATCACATGGTTCATCCAAACCAACCTCAGAGCCCACCTGAACTGCTACAAAAGCCCCTTCGTTGGTCTTTTGATTCTTCTTGTCCTACTTCTACAGTTCATTTTCTATTTTACAATCCAGAATGAACAATCTAAAGGTAAGTTAGATGATAGCAATTTTCTACCTAGAATCTGCTGCTAAAATAATCTAGGAGAATGCAAATTGGGGAATGAATAAATTGGTAAACTTATGTCACATCATACTAGGCACCAATAATAAAGAATGAACTACTGGGACCTGCAACAATATGGGTATCTCTCAGGGGTGTAAGGCTAAGTCAAAGAAGTCTTACGCAAAAGACTCCATACTGTACGATTCTTTCCATCCATAGTTCTAGAAAAGAAGAAAGTAATACCTGTAAAAGGCAGAAGAAAATCAGAGCGGTGCTTTCCTCTTGGATTACCCCGGGGAAAATGAGAGAACTTTATGGGTTGATAGGAATGTCTCACATCGGGGAGGAGAAACTGGCTGAGCAGTGAATTCAAGCAGCACAGCGTCTGCAAGACAAAGTACCCAGAGCCTAGAAACCAACAACCTGGAGAGGAAAGAAAGTGTGTGGAGGACACACAGGAACCACAAGGGAGCTGGGAGAAGGAGAAGGAAACAGGATCCACTGCTGCAGAAGAAAGAGCTCACAGCGGTGCAGTGCAACAGCCATCTACCCGGCCCGCGGGGAGGCAGCAAAAACAACTTTGCTGCTCACTGTGAAAGAGACAAGACTGGGGTGTGTGAATTTGTCAAAACCAGGTGACTGTACACTTAAGATTTGTATACTTCACTGTATGCAAATTTTATCCAAAAAGAACCACAGACAAATACTGAGTTACTTAATGATACACATGCTGGAATACTTAAGAGAAGTTACTGATATTTGCAACATTCTTTGCAGTGCATCAAAAAACACATCACAGTGAGGGATGGGTAGGGAGACAGAACAGGTATACAACCAAAAAAGTGTAACAAAAAGCAAATGATAAAATTACAATGTGAATATACATATTCACTGTGAAACTTTTGACCTTTCTGTTCAAGTTTTTTTCATACTAAAATCATGAGAGAAATAAAAACCTTCCAGTGTGATCACACTTCTGGAATGTCAACATTAGGAACTCTTTGGATACTCTTAGCACTGAAATATTTTATTAGTACAAGTTATGAAAAATATCCATTTAAAGCCTCTGGATATTGTTCTAAGAGCATACCACAAATAGAGAAACAATTATTAATGAAAATTTATTAAATTAGCCTATAATCCTAGCACTTGACAGGCTGAGGCAGGAGAACTGCCATGAATTGGAGCCCAGCCTGGCCGACATAGTGAGTTCAAGGTCAGCCTGAACAACACAGTGAAGATCTGTCTCAAAAGAAAGAAAGAAAAAAGACAGAAAATTTAGTAAATCTGATAAGAACAGTAATCTTATCTACCCTACCCCCAATTCAATGGGACAAAGCCCAGAAGTTGAGGGTCACTCTCTCTCCAGCTCCGAGGTTTCCACCAGGAAGAGCAGGTGACCAGCATCTCTCATGACCACACTCAGGACTACACTGCAGAAATTTTTTCCAGCCAAGAAACTAGATGAGGACTCCCTTTCAGAACCAGTCCCCTCTTGTATGTTAGAAGCTCTGCCTAGTCACGGAGACTGGGAACACTGTGGCCCAAATACTTCCACCCCACCTTGTGCCAAGAGGAATAAACTGCAGTGAACAGTGGCTGCTGTGTATATGCATCACCCCAGCTGTGGATAACGGCACGTGTGTGCCCTCAGAAGAACAGGACCACAATTCCTGCCTCCCCAATTCCGATGCAGTGACACAGAGATTCGTCAAGGAAAGACGGAGGCCTTAAGAACAGAGCTCAGTGGCTCTTTCCAAGAAGATTTAATTTATTAGATGAAAACATGGAAAAGTTCATGCCTGAGGAAATTAGGAGTCTCTTTGGTCCATTAATCTATATAGCTGTAACAAATAAAATGGTGGAACAGCTAGAAGTTTAAAATGGAGCACCACAGAAAGAGCCAAGAAGAGCCCTCTTGGACTCGATGCAAGGTATAAAGCTTGTGCTGGCAAAAGAGCTTGACTATCAGGAATGAACAAAACATATGGTGTGTGTTTAGTTAAAAATGTATTACTGTAAGGGGCCGGGGATTTAGCTCAGTGGTTCCGGCGCCTGTCTTGCAAGCGCAAGGGCCCGGGTTCGATCCCCAGTAACCACACAACAATACTGGGCGTGGAGACTCACCCCAGCAGCAATCAGTACCACATACCACAGTGCCAGGCGTGGTGGCTCACGCCTGTAATCCCAGCACTCGGGAGGCAGAGGCAGGAGGATTGCTGTGATGTGAGTTTGAGGCTGAGCTCAGGGCCAGCCTGAACCACAAAGCGAGACCCTGTCTCAAAAAACCTTAAAAAAAAAATTATTACTATAAGACACACTGCCATTATTCCCCCTCAAAATACTCTCCCTTACTTTGAATACCCTTATGCCCTTACTCTTGCTACTTTCTCAAACAGCTCAGGAAATCTTTCTTCATCAAAGTCTTTAGCTAGACTGTCTTGGCTGCCGCAATGTCTTGATTGGATTCAAAATACTTTCCTTCCACACTCATTTTGATTTGAAGGAAAAACCAGAAGTTGCTAAGGTGCTAAGTCTGGTGAACTGTGTGGATGAAGAAACACCATAAGGTTTCTGGGTGCCTACATTTCTGTTGGAGGGAACTTAACAGGAACATTTCTCATATTTTTTATAACAGCTCATAAAGGTACTTACAAAACAGGTCTTTTACCACTGCTTCAGCAAGTAGCAAGAACAATGGTATATGTGTGTTTAAAGAGAGGGAGAGCCCTCCAGAAAGACACAACGCACAATCAAGATTTCACTCCGCAGCAGTGTCACAGACTACATGCCGTGGGGTTTTTATTTTGTTCTGTTCTGTTTTGCTGGGATTTATTTCTTCTTTCCTCTCTTTTCCTTTCCCTCTTTTTTCTTACTTTGTCTTTTCTCGTTTTCTTTCTCCCTTTCATCAAGCATACATAGGAGGTGTCTGTATATGCCCAAAGGAGCATAAAAATTAACCAGTCCTTTAATCCATACAGCACCTTTCTTGCGTGAGTGGTGTAACCTTCACTGAAACCATATGGAAGACAAAAGCACATGTCAACTCGAACAGCTTCCCTCAATATCTCATTATACTTCCTCTCTCTGTCCCTTCTCCTGCTCCCAATATATTCTCTCAAACTCCTCTCCACCACCCTATAAAAATATCAAGATTTTTATCTCCTTTCTTGTATTTGTTATTTCTCTGCTCTTCTTCTATTCTTTCTGATATATCCCCTTTCCTTCTCTTTTCTTTTTTCTTTCTTTCACCAGCATATCCCATCCTTTTAGTAATTATATATGACATCCTTTATAGGTCACTCATAAAAGAGTGAAATTCCTGAAACAAGTTTCACTGACTGATGTGTGTTTGAATCTACTGATATTGATATAACCAGTAAAGATTCTCTCCTTGCAACACAGCAGTCAGGTCTGACCCTTTTAAACTGAGTAGGCTAAAGAAGGAGATAAATAACAAAATGTAGCCAAACCCAAAATTACATCACTGGGAAACTAACACTAACTAAAGAGATCTCCGTACCAGCAGCAGGGTCTTAGCTCCTCTAAAGGATCCTCAACTCTCAGCCTCAAAAGCAATAAAAACAGAAGAAAACAAGGCAATAAATGTCTCTTAAAACTGGGCACTGGTGGGAAGGAAATAAAAAACCCAATGGTTGAAATGTACAAAAGGATAAAAGAAGAAACAAACAAACAAGATCAAAAAGGTGTTCGGTGAGCTCAAAGATGATGCAGTTAAAGAGACAATAAACTTAACTGTTAAAACTCAGCAAGCTTAAAAATTTACAAGTGAAAGTTATGTGAGGTAACCAAAATTATACAAAATATGTATGACATTTTGTTGCTTTAAAGAGATAAAATGACACAACATATTTAAAATTCCAGAAGTCTAACATGAAGGCAGAATTTTAAAAGCTGTTAGAGAAGAACAATGAATCACTTAATAAAGTTAAACCTATTAGAATTGCAACAGACTTCTCACCACAAATCTTGAAGGCCTAAAGAGCTTGGAGTGAAATTTTTCAAGCCCTAAAAGAAACAACTTTCAACTCAATATATCCTGGAAAACTATCTTTTAAAATTGACAGAGAAAGAAGGGCTTTGTATGACAAAGAGCACCATTAGAAATCCATGACCAGGGCCGGGGATTTAGCTCAGTGGTTCCGGTGCCTGTCTTGCAAGTGCAAGGGCCCGGGTTCGATTCCCCGGCAACCACATACAATACTGGGCGTGCACTCGTGCCCAGCAGCAACCAGTACGCATACGCATATGACAGTGCCGGGCATGGTGGCACATGCCTGTAATCCCAGCACTCAGGAGGCAGAGGCAAGAGGATTGCTGTGATGTGAGTTGGAGGCTGAGCTCAGGGCCAGCCTGAACCACAAAGCGAGACGCTGTCTCAAAAAAAAAAAAAAAAAATCAGCTAAGAAATGTCAAAGTTGAACCACACCTTTGAACATATGAATTTAATTGGTAGTGACAGAGCGTTCCACCCAACAATAGAATAAGCACTCTTTTCAGCAACACAGAACTTTCTCCAAAACAGACCACATGTGAGATCATAAAGTTTGCTTAAATAAATACAACAAAATTGAAGTAATCTGATGTGTATTATCAGACCACAGTGCAATGAAAGGCAAAAGAAAGCACAGACATTATGGAAATACGCTGAGATTAAACAAGACACTCTTGAATAATCAAGGACTCAACAGAAATCAAGGAGGATGGGCCAGGGATATAGCTCAGTGGTTCTGGGGCCTGTCTTGCAAGCACAAGGGCCGGGGTTCGATAACAGGTAACCACATAACAATACTGGACGTGGCGACTCACACCCAGCAGCAATCAGTACCACATACCACAGTGCCGGGCGTGGTGGCTCACGCCTGTAATCCCAGCACTCGGGAGGCAGAGGCAGGAGGATTGCTGGGATGTGAGTTGGAGGCTGAGCTCAGGGCCAGCCTGAACCACAAAGCGAGACCCTGTCTCAAAAAACCTTAAAAAAAAAAAAAAAGAAAAAAGAAATCAAGGAGGAAATTAAACAGTTTCTACAATTAAAAGATAAGGTCAGTAAGATAGCAGAATTTACTGATATCATGAAAGAAGGCTTGAGAAGGAAGTTTATAGCTGTGAATGCCCACATTGGAAACACAGAGTGAGCCCAAATAAATAATGTAATGATGTCCTTCAAGGTTCTA
>PVIR01007127.1:0-41156 GCA_004026965.1 Petromus typicus
TTGTATGTGGTTACTGGGGATCAAACCCAGGTCTTTGCACTTGCAAGACAGGTGCCAGAACCACTGAGCTAAATCCCTGGTCCCAGGTTTGATATGTTTAAATTATCTGGAGTTGTGCAAAGTAGAGGTCAGATTCAGATGCTGAGCCTTCCACTAAAAATCTTTATGTCCCAAGGGTCACAAGACATAGATCTTTATTCATTGTGTTTCTTGGCCATTATTATAATTAAAATAATATATTAGGTTTTTTTTTTTTTTTTTTTTTTTTTTTTAGGAAAGGTCTTGCTATGTAGTTCAGGCTGGCCTTGAACTCCTTATGTAGCTCAGACTGGCCTTGAGCTCATGACGACTGGATGCTGGGAATATAGGATGAACCACCATGCTGGGCAGGATGTTCTATTTCTTATAGATCAAATAAGAAGGAGTTTTTGTACTCTTAAATTTTATCTAGTATACTTGAGTTAATACCTCGGGACAAATGGGGTTAAAAGATTTATGCCAAATGCTACCTTATTTTGTCTGACTTTGACATTTTGAGCCAGTATTCATCAATATTCTACTTTTAAATTTTGGCACCTGGTTGGTCATAAAAAGAAGTTTGAGCGCCAAAGACATCCTGTTGTCTTTGGCCTCTTTTTCAGGCTATCAAAGGAAAATGGTTCAGTGAATAACAAAAATCACCTTCCTGGGTCTCCTTTGAATCAATGTGAGACTTTTGAACCCTCGCTAATCAGGAACAGTGCCTGAAGCAGCCAAAAGAAGATGGACACTTGGTCCCTCTACATTCCTTAAGAAAAAGAGATTGGTCTTGGGCAGTGGGAAGGGGAATGAAGTGTGATGTGACCTGAAGAGAAGTAGGAAGGAGACAAGGAAAATCATAATTTAAAATTATACTCTTAATAAGATAGCAATTTAAGGACACAATCAAAGTTACCCAAGAGCAGCCATATCTAGGTTCAGTTAGCTTCTTTTCCTCTAGGCCCATCATACTCCCAAGTCTCTAGAGAAGTTTTAAGTCCATATTTTAGCTTAGTTGATAAAATAAAAGGTAGAAATCCAATTTTAAGATAAAGAAACAGATTCAACCTCAAACAATGGTTTTAGGCAAAACATCAGAGATCACCCATGTTAAAGCAAGAATGCACCAGCCTGAGCCCTGGCCTTTCTCCTGTAAAATGGGCCATCACTTCATTTGCGACATAAGCTACTATTTTTCTACTTGTAGTTAGGCCCTCAGTTTTCTCCTATAGTAAAGCAAGTCCAAACCCTCTTTCAATTCACAAGATCCACAGATTCCCAGGGCTCAGAAATCACATTAATATCCCCAGAGTCACACTAGAAAGTGTGTCTTTCTAAAAAGAAGATGTGTTTCTTCTATGGGCCTACACATTATTTTCTTTGAGTTTATACTTTATTTATTTATTTTAATCTGTGCCTCTTAAAAGAAACCCTGCTCACTTAACTACACTATATATAGTCTTTCACTCCCAGAACTGCTTGGTGCAGATTCTAGCAGGCTGGTGATTTTAGCTCCACTAAAAGGTTACTGTAAATGGTAGACTTAGCTCCACTTAGCAACAGCCTTGTCTGTGGTAGGTGAGGAACACCATCTCTTCTATATTTCCACAGGCGATTTGTCTACGCTCACTTGGTATCTGCTGTCTTCTTGGCATTCTAGTCCAAGACTTTCATCACATATTTGCCCATGGGAATATTGTCAGTGATCACCCCATCCCCTTGTTATTCTCTTCTTCATTGTTTTCTTCCTCTTTGCTTTTTTCAGTTCTGGGGATTGAACCCAGGGCTTCACACATACTAGGCAAAGTACTTTTTTTTTTTAAGTTGAGTTTATCAGTACATCTTAGGTAGAATTTATGATCATATTCATCACTGAAATTTGTGCCTATGCATGATGTATCTTGATTCTTATTTTTTCTCATTCCTCTGCCCTCTCTTCAGCCCCTCCACCATGTATTCGTAAGATTTGTTTCTGCCTTTTCCTTCTTTCCTTCAATTTTTTTTCCTTTCCCCGGCCCACCCCAGTCCGCTTTCCCCAAAGTGCTCTTTCACTAAGGTACATCCCAGCCTTGTTCTATTGTTCCTATGGATTCTTTTTTAGTTTTGAGACAGGATTTTACTATGTAGCCTAGGCTGGCCTCAAATTTATGATTCTCTTGACTCAACCTCTCTTCAAGATTACTTTTGGATCAGTGCGTCTTGGGGATATTTCTATTCTTCGATGTATTACGCTCCTCTTCCTTCAGGGAAGTTTCCCCTGCAAGTTTCCCCTCGGGATGCTGATGCACTCTACTGTTGCTCCAGTGTTTGCACTGGGATGCACAGTTCTTCAGAACTTTTATTCTTAGTCCCTGAATTTGTTATAAACGTCTCAGTACAAGAAGCCATAAGAACAGAATCTTTTCTAAGCAGGAACCCGTCATGGTTGTATAGGTTAACGGAGCATAGAGTGGTGTTTCAGTCACAGGTACAGTGTGCAGGGGTGGTGGGCGGGCAAGTTTTTATCACGTCCTCCTGATGAAAGGCTGTACTTGCCTCTAAAATGCTGGACGAGGCCATCCATCTGCCCTTCTTGCTAAAGGTGTTGACATGTAAGGGCTTTGTGCAGAATGTGTTTATGCTCTTTCCGCCCACGGCATTTACTCTGTCAAGTGGGGACTCTTATTTTCTTGCATGTCTCACTTATTTATTTCTTTACTTTTATTCATACACTTTTGCAGTACATAATGATAACAGTCACTGTGGGGAATTGGTACATGTATACCATAAATTTCAATTCTCTTTTTTCTCCTTCCTTCCACCTGTTTTTATTTTTTCAGCATCAGATTCATTTATCTTATAAGAATTTACAAAGATAATTATAATATATACAGATTGAAAACTTGACTGGTAGGCCAAAGAACATATAAAACTTGTAAGATAATTGTTCAAGGTGCGCTTTTAGATGCATGTTTGCACTGGATTATAGTACCTTTATTTTCTTTCCCTTTTTTCTGTTATCTGTCTTTTATTTTGTTCCATATATAGTGAGTTTTTCATGTAAAAGAAACCATATGATATTTAAGTTTGTGTGTCTAACTTATTTCCCTCAATATTATGGTCTCAAGGTGCAAGTTTATCATTTTTAATGGAAGTATAGTACTCTACTGTGTATAAATTCCACATTTTCTTTATCCATTCATCTGTTGTTGGACATATGGGCTGTTTCCAAGGTGTAGTTCTTATGAATTGTGCTGCTATAGACAAGGGTGAACATAGATCACTGTGATATGATTCTTTAACTCTTTTGGGAAGATACCGAGAAGAGAAATAGCTGGGTCAAGTGGCATTTCTATTTTTAGTTTTCTGAAGCATCTCCATACTTATTTCCTTAGTGATTGTGCCAGTTTACAGTTTCATCAGCAATGGAGAAAGGTTCCTATCTCCCCTTGATGGGCCATAGTCACGGGAAAGATGTTTAACTGATGAGAATCCCCTCTTGCTTTGAGTTTGAGCTCAAAGTAGACACTCTTCCTATAGCTCTGTGCCACCTTGTGTAACATCAGGAAGAGGTTTTGGTGATCGTGGTTAAAACTAGTGCAGAAGTATTATTATTCAGCCATTTCATATGAATAGTATGTAGGTTACATAAGTGCTGATAACTACAGATAAAAATGATTTATGGAGCAGTGCTTTGTGCTAAAAATATCAGTTGCTGATGATTTTAGAAAGTTAGAAATAGAACTAACTTTCCAGTTAGATATCTTCAGGGAGAGAGGCAAAAAGATTTTAATCACTTATCCTTCCGAAATACTTCCTTGGAATAAAATAAGAATTTAATTTAAAATCATCAGTGGGAGTCTTTCCTATGTGTTGGATGACTCCTATATGGAGTATATTGTCCTTTATCTGTAAATCTTGTGATTAACAAAATAATTTTGTTTTGCCTGTCTTCTTTACTATGAAAATGTCAAAGATCTCTGAAAGAAAACTTATTAAAACACAAATTATCCTGTGCTTTCGTTTTGTTCTGAGATGAGTCATTACATTTCTGTGTATTTTTTCACTGTTTATTTGGAGAATTACTGAAATGGCTTTTGAACCAAGTGTACATTTAAATTCACCATAGTTTTTGTTTTTTTATACTAAGCCTTCAGGAAACAAAGGGTGAATGAATAAAGAAAAAAAAAAAAAAAAAAAAAAAAGAAAGAAAGAAAGAAAGAGGAAAGCACCCCAGAGCAACAGAACTTGCTGAGATGAAATCACATTCAAAAAATGTAGTTGAAAGACAATGATACTTTTTCCCCACAAGGAGGCAGTAGTGACTACAGAACAGCGATCTCGTCTCCCTTTTAAACCATTCCTCCTCCACTTCAAATTCAGAACTTTTCTAATTCTTTATGCATTTTTTCCTGACAATACCCATGTATTGTTACTCTTTGATTTTTGAAAGTGAATCTGTGTTTCTTTCTGAAATAATTGGATCCCAAAAGTAAAAAATAGTTTGCTGAAAGAGTACAAAAATGGAAAAATACTTTTGCTCCACATCATGCATGAAAAGCTTTCAGTGTCTGAGTTCCCAGAAGAAAACGATAAATATGAGAGAGTTTT
Organism: Petromus typicus; assembly: GCA_004026965.1. NCBI lineage: Eukaryota > Metazoa > Chordata > Mammalia > Rodentia > Petromuridae > Petromus > Petromus typicus. The sequence continues at coordinate 4,609 of PVIR01007127.1, forward strand.
TATTTGCTCTGTGAGTCAATTCTTTTAGAAACAGCAGCTGTGGATTCCATAGTTCAGGACACTCTGGTGAGTATTGGAGGCCACATCACTGTCATGTCTGTAGATGGGACTACTTTTTGACCTATAATTTCTTAAGGAATATTTAATATTTTGACTTCCTTTCTAATTTCTTCACAACATATTAGTCTTAAGGAATATTGATTCTCCTCATTCAGCAAAAGTGCAAGAACCATACCCAAGGGATTTGCTGGCTGAAAGTTATATTTAGTAGACAGTCTAAAGTGTTACAGCCTCTTACTCACTTTCCACACTTAGTGAATTCCTTATCACATGAGTGGCAATCTTTTGTGTGATAAACAGCTTTGGTAAATGTTAGAAGTAGTGGGTGTCTCAGTTGTTTCCAAGTTTCAAATTCTATACATTTGTTGTTTCCAGTAGGAGTAACTCAGCGGTCTGGATTCAGAGATCTTTTTTTTAAAGTATAATAAAATACAATTTTTATCAAGGATAAAAAAAATAAAACCAGATACAGTCCTTATCTTTTAAGTAAGAGTCCCCTTGATGTTGATTTTAAACAGAAGTGCTAAGAGCAAGGGACTGGTGGAGTGAAACATATTTAGAGCACAGGTTCTGGGTCCCTGGGTGTGGCAAGGCCCCCACCTTGCTCTTTCCTGCTGGGTTGCTCCGGGGATGCCTCCTGATTTTCTGGGCCTGCTTCCTCAGCTGTGTGGTGGGGAGTATCCTAGCTGCTACCTCACAGAAGTGTGTGAGGATTCAGGGCTGAATGCCTGTCCGTAATAGGTGTGGAGCCCTGGCTGACAGGAGTGCCATGGAAGTGGTGGCCCTTCTCATCGTCACGGAGGCCTCGCTCTGGCTCTTCCCTGCCTGACAGGTGCTGCCCTTTATTACTTGCCTTCTACAGAGGAGGAAACAAAGACTTTCCTAAAGCCTGCACAGCTGGTGAGTAATGATCATGAGGTACGGAATATGTACAAAGGTGTAATGGGGTGCATACTGATAATTTTGTTGTTCCTTTCTTCTCTCTCTCTCTCTCTCTCTTTTCTCTCTCTCTTTCTCTGTCTCTCTCTGCTTCCTTCTTCTTTCCTTCTTTATCTCTGTTTTGTGGTACTAGGGATTGAACCCAGGAGTGCTCTCCCACTGAGCCACATCGCCATCCCTTTTTGATTTTTACTTTGAGACACAGCCTTGATAAATTACCCAGGCAGGACCCACTTGTATCCTCCCATTGCAGCCTATCTTGTGTTGGGATTACTAGTTACCACATCTAGCTGATAAAATCTTTAATGGTAACTCACTCTGTGCTGGGCATGGCTCTATGTACAACTACCCTTGAAGTAGGGATAATTGTTATTTTCATTTTGTGAACAAGGAAACTAAAACCCCGAGTCATTAAATACAAGATCATGCACATGAGTCATATAAAATATAGTTAATATTTCAAATTACAAAAGCTTATTACATTCAAAGAAACATTGCCATTGATACCCCTCATAATATTCCTTGTTTCAAAGACACATAAATCTGTTATTCTTGACACTATGTTAAGCAGTTCTGGAAGTCTACTTTCCTGTCTTTAGGAGAAAAATTATGCAGTACAATGAATGTCACTGCCAAGTGATTTCCAATCACAAGCTTGAAAAACATTACCGTGTATCCTCTTTTACCATTTTCACTATATCTCGTACCAAAACAACCACAAAAGATGTCTTGGTTACTTTTGTTGTTGCTGAGACAAAATACCTAACACCCAAAGTTAAAGGAGGAAAGGTTTAGTATAGCTCAGTTCATAGAGGTTTCATTTCATAACCAGTGGCGCCACGGCGGGATGGCATGGCAGAGGGGCATCCCAAAGGAGAAACACTTCATGGCAAGCAGAAAGCAGCACCGCAGCGAAGAAGCAAGCAGCAGGCTGTGACTGACGAGCAATGGCTCTCTTTAGGTCCCTATATTCTATCCAGGCTGCAGAACCTTCGAGCAGGTAGCACCCACCCGCAGGTAGGGCAGCCTTAGTCCTAGCATCACACCGTGAATCAATCGCAGCATCACTTGCTTGATCCTAGCATTGCACTCTCTATATCTAGCCACCTCCGCAAAGCTCCACCTATGCCTGCACAGAGATTTGAGAGGAAATCCAGATACAAGCCGTCACAAAGAGTGAGTATTTTGAGTTGGTTCAGGACATCAGGCAGCCACAACAGCACAAAGAACTCACAAAAGGGGACTCTGAGAACTGCTTCAGAAAGGGGCACTAACAAAGCGATGTGTGTTTGAAGTAAAGGGGAGTATTTTTGGAGGGGATTATGGCAATGTGCCTTTTACTCTAACACTTTAAAATTTAAACATGCCACTTATTTTTTGATCATTTCTTGTAGCAATTTACTAGCATACTTGAGCTATAAGCCTAGATGTTTGTTCCAAAATTCATGCCCTTTTCCCCGAGGATGACCAAAGTTCCTGGGACACTTGCATGTCCACTGGTATTAGGTGGTCATTAGCTGGAAGGCTAGTTCCTTTGATCTTTGGCTGCCAGCCTTTCCCTCACTCTCAACCCTACCCTTCATGGGGTGTTTCTCTCTAGGATGCTCCAGGAAAGCCTAGTCATGGTCTCATTGACCAGGTCCCTGCTCTGCTTTTACCAACCCCAGATCTTCACATATTCATCTGGTTTAGCCACTGACCATAGCTGTGATCTGTCCATAGATAAACCAAACAATTAAAGTATACATGAATTGTAACTTTTAGATACCTTCTCTACCCTTCATTAAGGGTTGTGAAATTTCTTACACTCTCTTCAGCTTACTGGCCACACCCAAGTACATCTTGGTGGGGGTTGAAGTTCTTTGATGGCTTCTTGGCACTATTTTACTCTATCTGCTTCCAGCCAGGAAGAAGAATGCAAGCTCCCTTTGACTCAGGGTGTCCATGCTTATCTGGAATATCTACTGTTTATCACCTCCCCTGCCAAGCACTTCCATGTTGGATTGAGGCACAGACCTCACACTCATGTCTCATCTCTTTCACTACTGCTCATTGCTTCCTCTCCTTTCTTCTCAGGCTCCAGATGTCTTCATTTCCAAGGAAATGTAGCCTATTTCCAGCATGTCCTGGCCATTAGCATTATCACTGTCACTGATGTTCCTAGCACTTTCCCAAGCTCTGATACTGTCTGAGGCCTGTGCTGCAAGAAGAATGTTGGTAGCTGGGAGAAAAGCTTAACAAATAATTCACTTGCAAGTATTGGGGAGCTCATTACAATTAGGTAATTTCTGTTTCCCAATTAATACAATGCAAAAAATGCAGATGATACTGGTCAGATAAACAGGGGCCAGATTTTGAAGGCAATGAGGATCTTATGGTGGCCTTAGCAGGGAAATGTGAGATCACAGTGAAAAAAACTAAAGAAAACTATGGCTTGATGATCAGCAGGTAGGGTAGCTGGGAATTAGCTGTGGTCATCGAGGCATGAAGAACCTTGTGAGCAGAAGAGAGAGGATCTGGAGGTCAGGAGGAGAGAGGTTGCCCTGCTTGGATTCCTTGCATTTTGACTGGAAAGCTGTCTGTCTCTGTTACTGTCTCTCTCTGTTTCTTAGAGATAGTTCCCAAGGAAGCTTACCCTGACTTCTCTTAGCTTGTTTCCATGGTTACCTGTATACAACTGATATTACAATTTTTTTCACCGTGTCTGTATCTCTCATGAGATTGTGCCACCTCTATTAAGATCAGTTATTTTCAGCCAAAATATTCCCAGTGCCTATGACATTGTTGACATACAAAAGGCTGCAAAATATTCATTGAATGAATGGATGACTAAGAAAATGAAGGTCATAGGTGTGAAAGATTAGGGCCAAACTTCTGCATAAAAATTCTCTGAATGGAAAGTTACATATGGGTATGAGAAACACAAAAATAACCTGAATAAGATAAAGATGAGATGACAAGAATTTAATAGACTGACTTTTTAAAATGGGGAAGAAGAAGGAAAAGAGAGGGGGAAAATGAGATAGAAAATCATCAAGATATATTAAATACATGTACCAGTTTCTCCCAGGGAACCATACCATGCTGTATTACTAACATGCACCAGCAAAAACATCCTGAGCGGATCTACATGGAAAATTCCTAGATCCTATAGTGAAAAAATTAGACATTATTCCAGTACTGGCACAACAACAATATGGAACTGTGGAATATGAATATTAGGTATGGACTACTAACCTTCTTGTTTGTTGGTTGGTTTTAGAAGGATAGTTTTGCTGTGTAGTCTAGCCTGGCATTGAACTCACTGTGTAGCCGAGGCTGGCCTTGAATTCACAGTGATCCTCCTGCCTCAGCCTTTCAAGTGCCGGGATTATTGGTGTGCTCCACCATGCCTGGCTCAGCTTGGCTTCATGAACAGGAAATGCTGTTACTGGATTTTAATGTATGGGGGAGATTTAAAACAAACAAACCAAACAACTCTTCATTGTATGCTGTGACACAGGGGACAGGAATTCCAGTGTGTCATCATGCAGTGCAAGGAGGCAATGGAGAGCCGCACACATCCCACCTGTGACTCAGGGAAATACTCTGGCATAGCTTTTCTTCCATTAGGGAGAACTAATTTGAACTATTAAAGTCTTCTGAAAACCAGTGTTTCTGTGCTCCAGCCAGGACATCTAGGATAACTCCTTGTCAGTTGTTAGATAGTTGGATTAGTTGTTGTGTATTATTTCATTGTTTTAGCCAGACTTTCAAATGTTTTAATCACTTTTTTTTTTTTTCTTTGAGACAGGGTCTCACTTTGTAGTTCAGGCTGGCCCTGAGCTCAGCCTCAAACTCACATCACAGCAATCCTCCTGCCCCTGCCTCCCAAGTGCTGGGATTACAGGCATGAACACCACGCCTGGCACTGTGGTATGTGGTACTGGTTGCTGCTGGGCGTGAGTCTCTGCACCCAGTATTGTATGTAGTGACTGGGGATCGAACCTGGGCCCTTGCGCTTGCTAGACAGGCGCCGGAACCACTGAGCTAAATCCCCAGCCCTTAATCACCTATTTTTAAAAAATTCATATCTAAACTCCCAATTCTCTGTGAATACTTTTTTGATCTTTATTTCCTGATTGTTTTTGGTGGAAATGTATTTTATTGGTTCTTTCAGAGAACCATCTTTTGGGGTTAATTATCAATTTAAGAATTTTCCTGCTTTTATATTCATTATTCTTTTATTAATTTTTCCTGTGATTACCCTTTGCTTGTTTGATTTGTTTTTAAAGGAGCACTCAGTTCATTTATTTTGATATTTTCTCATTTAATGTTTAAAGTATTTAATGACTATTTTCTTTTGAGTGTCTCTTTGATGTCATATTTATAAATTTTGTTCTCAGATCATGTCTACATTAATCATAATGGTATTTTTGGGGTTTTTTTGTTTATTTAGAAGGTTTTCAGGAGGTATTTTCTGGTTCATAGGATACATAATTAGATTTCCATTATATTATCATTAGACTGGTCATAAATGTGTTTCTTAAAATGTTAGACTTGTTTATTTTTTTGCCTACTTGATTTGTCTAAATGGAGACTGACAAGTCTGCTGCTACTACTGACTTACTGAAAATACACCTGGGTATTTTCCCCTAACTAATTCTTCCTTATATGTTTCAATACAGTTCTCATCAGCATATAAAGATGTGACTTACCGTGGTACTAAGGAACATGTTGCTTATTAATGTCATATAAAGTGACCCTATTTGCCATATTCAGTGCTTTTGGTTTCAAATTCCTCTTAATTCCATAGCAGTATTTTCATTGTTGTTTCTTTTTTGTTTGCCTTGGTCCTTCCCTGCATCTTCCTTCCACTCTTCTGTCACTTTGTATTGGATGAGTCTCTTCAAAACAGCAGCTTTGCACTCCATCTGCAGCCTCTGACTTCAATGCTTTCAGTCTCATTTGTCATCTGGTTTCATGTTTTGCTTTCATATTTCTTTGCATTTGCATTGTTTTGAAATATGGATGTTATTTTCTTTGCTTTTATCTTCCTTTGGCACACACACACACACACACACACACACACACAAGTGCACAGACACTGACTTCTAGTAGTACTGAGCTTTGTTTTTCAAAAGCATTTTCCTAAGTGTCAAGGAGGAAAACTCTGTTTTTTGATTACTATATTTGATCAAATTGTCTTACTACTCACCTTCTTGGCTCATTGTTCTCCACCCACTCAAATTTTGGTAATGTATTCTGAGTTGAAAAGTCTAGATTATCATAATCAAATGTTTAGGAGTTACATCAATCAGGAATGTATGGGTATTGCTTTAATTTCTTTTGGAAAATGTTCCTACTATATTTAAGAAGTCTGTCTTTGTTTCACTTATTTTTGGACAGTGCTCTGGGACAATGCAGCCTTGCCATTCCTTCTTCACTTCCACCTCATTTTTGGGGTCTTCTTTTGTTCAACTGAAGTTTGTCTTAAAGTTAAAAAAATCACACATAAGTGTCTGTATTCTCTGAGATAACTGAGTTTGCTTTCCTGGTTCCACAAGTATGAGATTGCTCGGCTGCTGCTATGATCTTAATGTTTGTGTCCCTCTGGAATTTATATGTTGAAATCCTCACCTACAAGGTGTTAGCATTAGGGGACAGGGCCCTCGGGGTGGTGGCTGGAGTGGAGCTCTCATGGCCCAAGAGAGGCTTTCTTTCTCTTTGACCATGTTGGTTTAGAGTAATAAGAAGACTGTGTGAGAGAAAGCAGCCTGCATCAGACACCAGATCTACTGGTGTCTCGATTTGGGACTTTCTATTCTCCAGGGCTGTGAAAAGCATTTCTGGTTATAAGCTACCCCACTGAGGGTAGCTTTGCAATAGCAGTTGAAATGGACTAAGATGGGGGCATATGTAATTCTTGGACCAAATTATAATTAATTCTGAAATTAAATTTGTTTTTCACCCTTTGAGCTTGCAGTGCACTCCACTTTAACCCAGAGCAGGAACAGTTGGAAGCAATGTGGTAGACTGGCACCAAGGACTAACTTCAGTAGCTCACTGATGGGCTTCTGTTGTTCACCTGCTTTTTACTTACCTGCTTGTCCCTCAGAAGGCCATTGGAAGTTCAGGCCTTCATTTCCCCAACTGTAAGAAATGCAATGATGATATTTAACCTCATTGATTACCTCAGGACATCACTAACTTATTTTATATGGTTTCTTAAGCTCATATTTATTATAAACATCTGTTTCATTTTGGAATTTTTTCCTGGAAATAATTTGTTGTCTAAATTTAAATCTCCTATATTTGCTTCCCTTTGTAATTAACATCTTACTTCTCATTTTTTATATTTAGTCTATTATATTCTGTAAAAGAATACAAATTTATCTTCAGTTTTTCTTTTTATCAAATCTGTTTTTCCCCTTCACCTAGATTTTAATTCTGTTAATATGCTTATAATATTGTAAGAAAATAAGATCACAGATAAGAAGAAATGTCTAAAAATCCAAAATGTACAGTTTGGAACCTTAGAAGAGAATAACTGTGTGTGACCTCAGGTGCAGAAACTACATGGCAGAGTCCCAAGCACAGTCCCTTTGCCCCCCCAGAAGGCCATGCTCTTGTGCCTTTTTAGTAATCACTACTGTGTTCTTTGGAAATATTTGATAACCGAAGTATGCATTTCTAAGTGTTTTTAAACTTTCTAAGTATGCAATCAACCATTATGGACTTTTTGGTCTGGCTCCTTTCCCAGGTCATTCTGCGTTGCTGTGGTTGATCATCTGCATTTTCTGTGATATTCATCATTTATACACAGCCCTGTGCTATGCCATCTCCAAGAGGGGTCCTTGCATTGTCTTGGTTTTTGGCAGCTACAAACATTCTTAACATTTGTAACCTGATTTTCTTGTAATATTTCTTGAGGTACATAGGTCTGTGACAGAGTGTGTTGCAAAATAGAGCACACAGAAAATCAGCTTTAGTGAGTATTGCCAAAAACTTGCCAAAACATGGCTCTGTCCTATTTTTTTTTTTTTTAATGGTACCAGGGATTGAACTCGGGCCCTTGTGCTCTCAAGGTAGGCACAGGACCACTTGAGCTAATGTCCTATCTTGTTTTAAATTTCCTTAAAATTATCACTTTATCACCTCATTTTCTTCTGCTCCTCTTTGTTACAGCCTGTGTATTTTTGTATGATATTTCTTTAGAAGGCCAAAGTTTGAAATTTTTTTTCTGGAGTATAAGAAGAGTTTACTTTCAGAAGTTAGTTCTTTTTCCTGATCTCTTCAATACTGTTTTCTTTTCCTGAACTTGCAACTTTCCCTATAGACTCATGTTGGATTTCTTTTTGCCTTTCCTTGAACAAAGTGATAAATCTAGACTTTCTTTATCATCAGACATAGTAAGCAGACTTCTTCTTTTTTCCCCCACACCCATATCTTTCACAAAACTGTCAATGTGATCTCTTTTTCAGAGATATGAAGGGCAGGTCAGTGCACTCGGTTTTCTACACAGTTTGCTCAGCCGACATTCATCTGTCTCCAGCGTTTGATCCTGTGATATGTGAACCACTGCAATGCAGAAACAAATCACAATCCTCAGCATTCATCGTTCCCCAAGCAGCAGCCATCACCTGCTGTCTGTCCCCCCTTTATCTTTTGCTTCTGTACACATACTTATTGCCCTCCTATTCTCTCAGATTTATCACCTTTGCTTGGAAGCAGAGGTTTGGGGCAGTGGGCTGAGAAAGAAGAGCATGATGGAGAAGCACAGAGCAGCAAAGGGGGCTTCCCCTTTCGATTCTAGTTGCTACATTATTCTGGTCTCTGAGTCAGGGAAATAGAAATTGATTTTTTGTTTGTGGACTTTTTCTCCAAATGGCCTCTCTGTCAAGGTGCAACCCAGCATATGTTATGTGCTGAACCATGAATAGGTCCTTCTCAATGCAGCTCCAAATACCTTGGCTTTGTGTAGATACCACCAAGATTCTGGCATAAAATTATGAATCACTTAACTGTACGTGTAGTTGGTTTTATCGTATACTTTCATTGATGTATTTTGCCTAAACATAGAAGGAGCTGTATGGGAAGTTGGTAGCCCAATTTCACTTTGATATGGAAGTCATAACATATTACATTTAATTAGAAAAGTAAGGAAATAGGAAGGCAGGGAATATATTCTTGAATTTACTGAACTATAATTATACATTGCTTAATTATGGGGACATATTTTGAGCAAAACAAATTTTGTAGGTGTGTGAAGATCACAGAGTATACTTATCCAAACAGATGGTACAGACTTCTAGTCACCTAGATCAGTGAAGGTGAGCCTTTTAGAATGTTCAAGCAGCCTGTTGTGGCACAAGTGCTATAGGTTTGTCACTTGGGTTGTATAGTATATATTGTTGTTTATGTGACCTAACATTGATCACAATGCTATTCCATGGCACAAAAATGCATTAGTATCTGTTCAAAGACCCAAACATAAATTGATTTTGTTATTTTATGGGGTAATGGCACCAATTTTAGAATTACAAGTGAGATTGTTATCTCACTGAGATATTAAAGTGGTTTTTATACAAGTCTGCATTAAAGAATATGGTGGATGACATCTAGAGAATTGAAGATGTCAAGACAGACAATTTACATAGTTAAAAATGTACCATCTTTCACATCCCATCAGTGTGACATGTGCTTTGTGCAGTAGACTGTTTCTCCTAAATTGGTCGTATCTTTAAATGGAATAACAGTGGTTCTCCAGCCCGGATGTATCGGAATGAATTTGGTATCTTGTCAAAATGCATCCTTATTTGGTGGCACAGCCAGACTTACTGAGCCGACATGTACATGGCTATGCTAGGATACGGATGTGTATCTAAAATGGGGTGCCATTTAACCTAGGAACATTCCTTGTCTTGATTTTCTGAGCAGCTGGACTCCTACAGCATGGATATTTCAGGGTAAGAAGTATCAGTGAACCTGGTTTCTTGATCCCAAGACTTGTTGTGCTCAGGTTGTCCTGAAGGGACATGTAACCATTCCAGGAGCTGGGATAGGTAGTATGAGACCTGGGGAACTGACTTATGAACTCATGGAAGAAGATCAACCTCCCTTGGAAAAACAAGGGTCAAGCTGCACACGTTGGTTATGCCCACAGGCCACGAGGATCTGTGAAGTCGGTGTGATAGAGTGGAAATAGCATGAATATTGTAAGCACACATATTTATATTTGAAGCCAGATTTGTACATCTTGAAACAAACTGCTTGACCTTGACCGAATGAAGTGATTTGCCAGAACTTTGGTTTCCTCATCAACAAAAAAATGTAGGAAAATAATAACCATCTCATTGGACTGCAGGTGAGAAACTGAAATGTGAATGTGAAAATGTCAGGTGCTGGAGACAGAAGCTCTTGACAAATGTCACTCTCCCTTTTTTTCTGGAGTTCTTGTTTTTCTCATCTCTCTGTGTGTCTTTAACGTTGTATTTGTGGCGATGGTAAGTTTGTAGCAAAAGCAAAAAAACCATCAAGAATTTCATTCATTAATTTGTCCATTTAATTATTTGGTCAAGAAGCATTTTCTGAGAACTTATTTCAGTCACTCACTGCTTCAGAATAAATCTGAGACTTTAGTAGCTAAAAGCAATCAATATTTTTTTATGGTTCTAAAATGGCCCTGCTGGATAGTTTTGCCGATTTCACTGTTGGCCACTCCTGGGGTCTTTCAGCATGTGGATCAACTGGTGCCGGAACCAGAAGTGCAGGATGATAGGGGCTTTTTCCTTCCTGCAGTAGCTCAGAGTTCCCTTCCAAGTGGAAGTTCCAGGTCTTCTCAAGTCTCACTGCCGGGAACTGACCCAGTGTCATTGTTACTGCCTTCCATAAGTAGATTTGGCCACACGGCGAGGCCTCAATGAAATGAGAGGGAAGCATACGAGTGTGTGAATATTGGGAGTTGTAGTTCATTGGGCCCATGGTACATGGACTCTTGTAGTGATTCCTACTGAGGTAGACACTGACTGGCAAAACTGCTGTACAGGTTGCCTTGCAGTTGGAGATACACATAGTGTTCAGCCACTGTTAAGATGATTAGGTCTTCTTCAGGGCCAAATTGCAACTAAGAGAAAAGTTCCATGTGGGGTTGGAGTGCTTGGGCAAGGTCAGGTATAGGTGGTAATGCAAGTCAGTTTTGTGTGTGTGTGTGCATGTGTGTGTGTGCACATGGCACTGAGGCTTGAACCCAGGGCCTTTACAATGAATTATATCTCCAGCCTTTTTTTACTTTTTATTTCCAATTAGGGTCTCACTAAGTTGCCCAGGCTGGGCGCGAACTTGTGATCTGTCTGCCTCAGCCTCCCAGAGTGTATGTCACCATGCTCAGCTTTCTTATTTTTTTTGGCGATAAGAATTTTCTTGTTTATATACACACACACACGTACACACACACAGATATGTTGTGAGTCTCTGATCTTCAGAAACGCTGCCTGTGCAGGTGAGGCCAGACATACACACAGATCTGAGATGAGAACGGTGCCACGGTAGACGGTGTCTTTGTTCTTTGTGCCGTGTGCTGCTCTGTCCAGCACTGTTCCTTTCGATGTCACAGTAGTTCTTTTCATTTTGGGGATCCACTCTGCTCTCCATATCAACGCAAGGATTTTGGGTGGAGCTGAGCTCTGTCCCCCTTGGGCAGGTGAGAGTGGAACGCACAGCTGGAGCTCTGTCAGCCCCGGGACTTGTGCTAGAACCTTGGAAAGGTGCTGGGATTAGACAAGCCTCATTGTGGGGAAAGTTTGCCAGAGAAAGAAACTTACAGAGGGAAAACAGAGCTCCCAGATGGAAAAGGAGGGAGGGAGTCCTGTGACAAGGGTGGGACCTCTGCACTCAGCGGTGCCTCTGTTCTTTTTATGTCCATTATGTGAACAATGCAGCCCATCTGTTAGATTTCCTGTTAGTGAAAGATGAGACAATGTGGTCGTCCATTTCCTAGTAGACAGTGTGAATGGAAATATGGAGGAAATCAGAGAGCGGTGGGAGATGGGGCCTGACATACCTGGGAATGTTGCTGTTGAAGAAGTGGACGTAGCTGAGCTTTGAAGGATGGGAGTACGGCTGGTGGGGAACAGAGGGGGTGGAATAAAAGGCAAAGGGAAAGTGTAGGGGAAGCAGAATCTCTTCCATTATTGAAATGCAAACTCAATAAAATATGAGTGAGGGAAACAAAGCAATCTCAAAGCAAAGTGGAATCTTGCAAGAGCAGAAGTTGACCAGCCTTCTGTTTGTTCTAAATCTTCATGTCTTCGAACAGTACTTTTCATGATAAGGAAAGACTAAATTTCTTTAAGGAGAGTATTTGAAAAAGAAAAATGAGATGCAAAAAGGATAAAAATCTGATTATTAACTAATTATTTCGAGAATCATTTTAAATAATAACAAAAGGGGGGAAATTGCTTTGCTTTATCTGGGTTGGCCAGGACACCTCTTCTGGTCTCAGGCCAGCCAGCCATTGCAGACACTATAAATATCAGATCTGGCCTTTAGCGTTTTCCAAGAGAACATGACCTTTACATTTGAAAGGAAATGAGAAACAAAGGGATTACATAATTTAAAAAAATCTGCGTCTGTCTTTTAAAAGAAACGCAATTTGGGTCAGGAGCCAACTGTCTTGCTTTCTGCTAATTGTTTTACCTTGGTTTCTGGTGCCCGTTCTTGTTTCTCCTGTGAATAGCTTGGTAATGTCAGGCAGATGTTCTTGTTGGGCGCACCAGGCTAATGGGGAAACAATTGAGACAGCATGATGAGCCAAGGGAACTTAATATTGAATCCCAAATGGAATAATGAATGGGAACATGTGCCTTACACATGCCTGTTAGCAACAAACCCTCTTTTGTGGTTCATTTTCTCTTTGACCTTCTTGGTTAACCTACAAATAAAAGAATGGGAGGAAAATATTCTCCTATTCAGTTGCTAAGGGGCCCAGGTTGTCCTTTTCTGTCCAGCTTCTGTTACCTTTAATCTCTGAAAAGAGACCAAATGGAAATATATAATGACCATGTATGTGACTGCTTGAATATCATTTGTATTACATCGGGACTAATCCACTAACTTAGTCACATAGCTAGGCATAGTCTTGGGGAAACAGGGTTACAAAGAAGAGAGTGTGTCAGTACGATTCACTTGGGAACCACGTAGGGGATTAATATAGCATACATGTGGGTGGATCATGGAAAGGTTGTCCAAAAGACCAGTCCTTGGAGCCAAGAAGTCTGTGTATGTGTGTGTGTGTGTGTGTGTGCGTGTGTGCACGTGTGCTCGCATGTGCTGTGTATGGTCCCTGCTCCTTCCTCTCTGGTGCTGTCCCCTCCTTTGCTTTGTGGTGACTGTTTACAATGTGTCTTTCTACTGTGATGTCTTTGCCTTGGAGCCAGCTAAACATGGATTGGATTCCCTTAAAGTATGAGTCAAACAATTCTGCTGTGAATTGTGGGTAATGGGTACAGTGTCTCTGCAATGGAAGGCAATATATTCACAAGTTTCAAACATCAAAAAAAAAAAAAAAAAAAAACCCAAAATACCAGTTTAGTTCCTTCAGCTTGGTTCCCCCCCACCCCCCATTCTTCCAGATAATTTTTTTTTGAGACAAGGTCTTGCTTTGTCGTTCAGGCTGGCCTTGAGCTTACTGTAGAGCCCAGGCAAGTCTCAAACTCACAGCAATCCTCCTGCCTCTGCCTCCCAAGTGCTGGAACTACAGGCGTGAGCCACCACGCCCAGCACTGTGGTATGTGGTACTGGTTGCTGCTAAGGTGAGTCTCCACACCCAGTACTGTTTGTGGTTACCCGGGATCAAACCCGGGTCTTTGTGCTTGCAAGACAGGCACCAGAACCACTGAACTAAATCCCTGGCCCTACATTTAATGTTTGATGAGCGTCTTTCCATGCGGTCTCTGTTCTCCTTGCTCTGTGTGTATGTAGTCACATATATGTGCATACATTAAAAAAAGTGAAGTTCACATTGTACATATAGTTCAGTAACCTACTTTGGTCCCTTAACAGTTTTCCAAATCAGGAAAAATAAATTTCTATCATAACTTTAAATCAGAGCAAATCACTCTATCGTGTGGGTGGTCCATCAATATTTAAGCAGTCCTCTGTGACTGAACACGTCAGCAGCTTCCAATACTTCCGAGTAAAAACTCACACATTCTTAAGTATTACAGTATTTTAAATATTGTTTATTAATATCTCTTTGCAGTACAGGCACTATGCTGCTAAGCTATATCGGGCCCATGTTTGCACTACAGATGTCTACATTCCTCTTGTGGAGTTAGTACACATATGTAGTAAATATATTGAAACCAGATTATCCGATGTTCACCAAACGACAGTTCACCTGGTGCTTCCTTTTCTCCTTTCTCCTCCCTTTCCTTCCGTCTTTTCCCTTCCTCTCCTCTCAGCTCCTCTGTTTTTCTCTCCTCTTCCCTCCCCTCCCCTCTTCTCCCCTCTCCTGTCCCCCTTAAATTGTGAGTGTTAGGTATTGTGTCTTGACAATGGAAAGCTGAGAAATGTGGGTAAATTCTTAAAACCTTTGCCAGCCAGGCACGGTGGTGTGGCCCTGTAGTCCTGCTCCTGGGGAAGCTGAGGCTGGAGGACCCTGGAGCCCGGGAGTTTGCCTCAGATTCTCTTAGGGGTGTGAACCCTCCCGTGAACTCTGCAGGAGAGGGATCTAGGTTTTTCCCTCCATGGGAAAACTCCTCCTACCCACTGTTTTCAGGGTGGGCATCAAATAGAAAATCTTTAACAGCCACGGTAAAGGAGAGCAACAGACGATAGGTGCGATCTGCTCCACAGGCTGCCGTAAGCCGAGAGCTTCCCCTCTGAAGATCCATCTTTCCTCTTTCAGGGTTTGTTGTCTATGATATTTTAACGAGAAATCTCTGGTATAAACATGCAGCCACATGGACTATATATTTGGCCTCTGAAGATAGTTATGTAGAGGGATAAACCTGTGTGGATACAGAACTTACAGTAGATTTATTTAAAACAATATTATCACTCTTACAGTAATGTCAGGCAGCTCACTGCGGCAGAGATGTGGGCTTAGAGTAAAATGCTGGAGGTTAAAGTAAAGGTGACTCAGCCTGTGGGAAAGGAAACATACACTTGAGTAGAGTGAGAACAGTTATAATTATATTACCTGTTAATTTGCATCTCATCTTCTAGGCAGGGCCGACGGGATGGAAAAAAAAATTTAAATTTCATGATATAGTAACCACGTCTTGTAGGGGAACAATTCAAAGGTGAAAGTCAAAGAAACAGAATCGCAGTTCTGCAGGAGAAACAGACAGGGAAGCTGGGGCTGGGCATCCTTCCTGTGCCCAGGGCCAGTCCAGTCCCTGCGTGGACTCTTCAGATCACCCTGGCAGAAGGTACTATTTCTGGTGAGACTCAGTCTTTATCCCTCACGGGACTCTGCTTTTGAAGTTTTGGAGCAGGCCTGGGGAACCCACACATCAGCACACGCTGCAGGGTGGTTTTGAGACCAGGAAAGATTAGGAACTCTGCTGCAGGGTTAGAAGGACAGACACTGAGTCCAGCTGATCAAGATTCAGGGACCGACTTTCAGTTCTGCTAGGTGAGCTTAGGTCTGTTTCTTAACCTCTCTGAGCTTCAGTTTCCTCATCTGAAGGATGCCTCCTGCTTTAACCTGGTTTTACACTTTGCTTTCTTTGAACTGGGTCCTTGGTCTTTTATCTCTGGTCTCAATGGAGGTTAAGGCTTTTCTTGTTCAGGTCTTTTCCACAGGAAATTCTGTCCATCTGCAGACTTCTTCCTTGTTTCCTGAGTTTCTTCATGCGTTAGTCTAGTACCACTTAAATCTTTTTTTCTTTTGAGACAAGGTCTCACTTTGTAGTTCAGGCTGGTCCTCAACTCAGCCTTGAACTCAGTCATCCTCCTCTTCTGCCTCCTGAGTGCTGGGATTACAGTCGTGAGCCACCATGTCCAGCTTTGTGATATATGGTTCAGGGGATCGAACTTAGACCTTGCACTTGCCAGGCAGGTGCCAGAACCACTGAGCTAAATCCCCGGCCCTGAGAGTCTCTTTTTTTGAGCGCCACTGTTGGGCCAAGTGATGCCCTAGGGAATATCCTAGACCTGTTGACCCCTCTGTGCCCTTCCCTAACCATCTCACAGACATTTCCATCTAAATAAAACAGTTTTCTTTTTGGGCCAATGTAGCTTTAAGAGGAACCCCCCCACCCAGGTATTATATTTGGCTCACTACCTTAACCACATTCCAGACCCTCTGTTGTGTTATAGCCCTGCCCCACGCACACCTACAGCCAACCCCTCAACATACTGGTATGTAGATAACACCAGCATGTGTAGTGTTAAACCTACCTCTGTCTTAAACTTCAGCGTTGAATTTCCAATTGTTTCCTAATTAACTCAGTGATACCTGGTAATGGTTATCATCCTAATTATTTCAGTGAGCTTTTATGTTGCTGCCAAGGGAAGAAAAAAACCCAGGTGCATTTTGTGTCATTTTGAATTTAATCAAGGTAATTCAGTCTTAAAAAAATAAAGGCAGACTATACTTTCCATGTAAGTAACAAAGTACCTATTGAGCATTTTCATTTTGATCTTCAGTATCACCTGAGTCACTATATTTAACAGCAAACTCATGTTACACCTTTGGCCCAACTTCACCCCTGACCTCTTGATGTCCTTGAGATCAAATGGTCTTTATACTCTTTCAGTCAGTGGAGTGGCAACTTCGGAATCTGCCACCGACTATCGTGTCTTCAGTAGCTTTGTACCTCTTGCCTTCACCTTTCCGCTTTCTCCTTTAATTACATCCGGGTAGTTCCCTGAGTTCCATCTGTTCCTCCAATGCACCCGAAAATCCTGTTAGTGGCTACGTTTGCAGCACAGTTCAAGCCCCCTGTCCTGGGTGTTTACTGCTTCCTCAGCGTGGCCCCAGCTCCCCTCTCGTCTCTCGACTCTGCCCTCTCTACGCGCACCTCTCAGTTAGACTTATTTGTTCACTGTTTCAAAACACTGCACTTATTTCTAGGGAGGAGAACTGATTGAATTATTTAGAACTTTCTCCTCAAGGGCTCTCCAAAGGGCTTCCTTTGCCGGAGACCCTGTCCTAAGTCTAATGAAGATTTACAGGATGAAGCGGATGTGTTCTCTGACCTTGAAGAGCCGTTGGGAAAAATGAGAAGAAATGGTCAGAGTTGATCTCTTTGCTTTCTCTGTCTTCACGATCAATATCTGTCTCACTGAATTGATGTTTTGGAGCCTAGACCTGCGGTTAAAGTACAAATTGAGTAGGGCAACCACGCTACTTGTGTCCATTCCTGTTTTCCACGTCGGGGAGGTCCATAGCCATGCATCCTGTGTGGCACCGTCACTGGGGTTACACGTTTCTCCAAGCCATCCTTAAAATGGATGACCATTCTTTACAGAATCGTTTTTCACACTGTGACTTTATTATGTCTTCAGAAAAATAGGAGTCAGGAGCTCCAGCGCAGGGACAGTGTTTGTCAGACCCAGGTAGGATTTCTTAAACTTTTACAATAAATGTCACCTATTTTTGCTACTCTCCACAGTAATTCACACTGAAAAACATTCAGCTAAACGGAAGGACGCTGCATATTTCTTCGGCATGGAGATGGGTGGGTTCTCATCAGGAGCAGAGATTTTCCTTGTTCGGTCTCGCAGCGCACAGTCGCCTCATCACTGTTACACTCTATCGCCTTCCTTCCTGTCTGCGTGTTTCTCACACACACGCCATGGGGGGAGGAAGCGCATCTGCCACCCCTCCACCGGAACCCCCGGAACTCGCGCAGGACACCGGAAACTCCCTTTCCCTGTCGGAGATGTTGGAAAAATGTGGTGGGAACAGCAGACCTCTGTGTTTGCTCACGTGCTTTGTGTCTATGCGAAATGACGTAACTTTCTTCATTTGTCCACAACACGCTCCGAATTTCACTTGGTGTTACATTCCCTGAGTTCTGTTTTATTTTTTTACATTCTTTATGGGAATGAATTTGAGGTAGTTTTGGATTTAATTTCTATTTTTCAGCTTTAATTTTGAATAATGCCATTTTGTGGAGTCATATAAACGACTTATTAAAAAGAAAACTAAACTCGGTTATTGAAAACTTAAGACATTACATGTGTACATTAATACCTTAATAACAAATATACACGTTTATATATTAATGTCCATAGGTATTCTCCGGGACTATTTCTAATGTAAAATCTTCAGAGACATACTGTGTATTTAACAAATATAGTGACAAACTACAAGTATAAATGTGTTCTTTTCCAATCAAACCAAGCCCAGTTCTCAGTCATATTTTTCATTTTATTTGAAGCTAAATTAGTTCTGTAAGGCTTATAGGAATTATGATGATATATGAAAAATAGAGTTGTTTTGTTACCAAAGTATCAAAAAGGCAAAAATTACAAGTATTTTAGTGAAGACTACTTATTTATTTTGCAGTTTATTCCAAGGGTACTAGAGTGAAAAAAATCACTTTGAAATGAAATAAAATACTATTCTTCTTATAGGACACACTGATATTGTTCTTATTTGTCATGTGTACTTTGTCTCTCTGCCGTTGTTGCTGTTGGCCACCCCTCATACATGCGAAGGGAAATGCAATCTCCGGCTGAAAATCTGGTATCACCACACTGAAAGCCACTCATCTGATCACTAATCTAATCATCTAACCTAGCCACTCTTGATCTTGAGTTGTGAATGACTTACTCTCTCTGCAGATGGCCATGGTTGTCATTAGATGTAACACTATCTTTTGAATAAAAAGATAATTATTCTCATCTTGATGTATATCGATTTATCCGGAAGATGTTAACTTTTGTTATAATCCAAATATTGAGAGGAGAGGATAAAACCTTGGACATATCTGCTTGTCACTTTTTTTCTTGAAATTAGCTGAATAGGTTAAGTTTCAAAGATGAGCAATTATTTGGGCAGAATTATAAGCCAGCACTAAAATAGTAAGTGCTTCTGTGAAGGAATCTATTTGTCTTGATGCTAAGTCTCTCTTTAATGGATCAGGATTATGTGAAGCCAGAACCTAAGGCCTCAGATGTGTCAGTCTCTGAGGAGGAGGAGACAGCTGAGCAGCCTTAGGAAAACCACGCCGTACCTTCCTCCATGTGGCCTGCTCCTCATCCCCTCCTTTGTCTAGTGCAGGCTTGTTTCTCTGTTACCTGACATCAACAGGCTTTTGCTGCTGCAAAAGTCACTCCTCACTCCCACATGCACACCTGCCCAGCAACTGTCTGTTCAACGTTAATCTGACACTATGTTTCTTTTACTTCACTATGGCCAAAGATGATTGTGTGTGATGCAGTCCTCCTTATTTTTATCTTGAAAAATTTCCCTTTGCCTCAGTATCTTTAAAGTACTTGTTGTTTACTATGCCGCATGCGTCCCCACAGCAGTGATACTCCCAAGTCAATATCATGTCTTTGGGAACACTTTCTCTGATTGTTTTTTAATGTAAATTTATATTTTGTTTATAAAGTGACCAGAACACAGTGTTTTACTTGTAGCAGATCTGAATTCTTTTTGTTTTTGTTTTTTTTTTTTTTGCAAACTCAGGCCCTTGTGCTTCCAACGTAGGCACGGTACCACTTGAGGTAAATCCCCAGCCCATGAATTATACATTGTGAATGTCCTCATGTTTGTCACCACAACCAACAGCAGTGATCTGGGGACAGGAAAAAATATTTTTAGTGATGATTCTAATATCAGACCTCAAAAATCTGAAAAAGGAAAAGAGATTCCAATACTTAGGACTCCGGAAGGGGCTGTAGGGTCTTCATGAAGTCGTGTGTCCTCTGATTGCACAAAGTGGAAGGAATTTTATTCCTATTTCCAGGCACCGAAATTTCAATTCTCTTTGAAGGATACAACTGCAGCTTTGAAAATAGCATGGTGAATACTTGTGGCTTTAAAAGACTATTGACATTTTTATTTCTAAGAGGAAAAAAACAAAAACAAGCCACAAGGCCAATATTTCCTTTCTATAAAAGCTGGAAAGCTCTCTAATTGCACTGAGCACTTGGCACTACTTATTGAATTCCTTTTTTAACAGTCTAAGGGCTTCTGTCAGGTGGCAGGAGGACAGAATGACATGGTGCACTGTTTTACTTTATTTCAGTTTTAGTTTTGTGTGTGGTGGGGACTGAGCCCCGTGTCTCATGTGTGTGGATATGTGCCCCGCACCAGAGGTGTATAACCAGCCCTTGAGGCACCGTTTTAAACACTAGCAACTCTTGATCTTGAGTTGTGAATGATTTACTCTGTCTGCAGTTGGCCATGGTTGTCATTAAATGGACACACTCTCTTTTGAATAGAAAGATAATTATTCTCATCTTGATATATATTGATTTATCCGGAAGATGTTAACTTTTGTTATAATCCAAATATTGAGAGGAGTGGATAAAGCCCTAGACATAGAAACAGAATTTAAAATAAAATTTCTTCAATTTTTATCGATCTCAGCTTGTCATTCTTATTTAAGATGATAAAAAGATACCCTAGGGAAGAATGCAGATTCTGACTAATCATTAAATCTGAAGGCAGTATGGAACAAGGAGGGTTGAAACTCAGATCATTTTATTATCATAGCAGTGCTCACACAGACAGGAGCACATATTAGATACCTCCTTCAATAAACTTATGAATTGGTCTGAATTAATCTTAGCAAAATCCTGTGAACCATCAATACCGGGGCCTGTCTTCCGAGTGCAAGGGCCTGGGTTCGATCCCCGGTAACCACATACTATAGTGAGCGTGGAGACTCACCCCAGCAGCAACCAATACCACATTCCACAGTGCCGGGCATGATGGCTCATGCCTGTAATCCCAGCACTCAGGAGGCAGAGGCAGGAGGATTGCTGTGATGTGAGTTTGAGGCTGAGCTCAGGGCCAGCCTGAACTACAAAGTGAGACCCTGTCTCAAAAAACCTAACAAAAAAAAACAAAAAACAAAAAACAAAAAAACACAATGAAGCCATAGCTCTAAATTTTAGGCATTCTGCACTTTCTTTGGCTCTCTGCCACTCGAGGCTCTTCCTTTACCTGTTAGATGTTAGTTTTCTCTCCATCTGTACTTTGCTGAGGGTCTTTGCCTGGATCTTCCTCTCAGCCAGATCTTTGGGCTTTTATGTCCTCTGCATTTTCTTTTCTAGTACATTTTTTAACTTTAGTGCCTCTGTGACAAGCAACCCAATTTGTTCAAATAAATGTTAGAGTTGTCTGTTCTCTATGTCTCCAACACCTCACCTGCCATTTTCTCTTAAACTCAATCCAATTAAGTTTTCTTCCTTGTTATTTCATCAATGTTTCTCTTGTTACTGTCACCAGTGAGGTTGGATTGCTCAATCCAGGAGTAATTTTGCACTTATTATACGACTTGGTCTATCCCCAGTGTTTGGCTTTACTCTTTTTCTCTCATTTTACAGGAAACCTGAATTTCCTCCTCCTGCACTGGTTATTCTTTCTTGGTCTCTTTTGCTGGTTTTCTTCATCAGTTTGATCTCTTGACACTGGATACTACAGGCCTCAGTCCTTAATTCTCTCTTTTATTTGTTGACAAATTTCTTGGAAGTTGATTAAATCCTTAATATATCCAATACCAAATTCCTGTTTTTCTTAGGGTTGACATTTGTTCTTATGAAAATTAGAAAAAAGACTTTTCTTTGTCCAGAGAAATACTAGGTGTGTAGAGTCATAGCTTTAGCCGGACACCTGTCCACAGCCCTCTTCAGCTTTCCCCTTCACGTGGAAGCTTCCATCCTTTTCCTCTTTAGCTAGAAGCAGCTTCATTTTTCCTGCTGTTCCACTCAAGTATTTTAGAATCATTCTTGACTTCCTTCTCTTGGGTCATATACCATTAATCAATAAGTTTTGATTG
This sequence comes from Petromus typicus, assembly GCA_004026965.1. Classification (NCBI taxonomy): domain Eukaryota; kingdom Metazoa; phylum Chordata; class Mammalia; order Rodentia; family Petromuridae; genus Petromus; species Petromus typicus. The sequence goes on from PVIR01007127.1 coordinate 26,559, forward strand.
ATCTATTCGGTTGGTCAAGAGGGGTTTCTAGCTAAAGGAAGAGCAAAGAGGGAGGGAGGCCAGTATTTTCTGTCCTGCACATTAGCTTGCAAATGTTTCTCTCCCTTCTCATCTTTCATAGCCCATTTCATCTTTTCAGAGTCAAAGGTGTTGACTCTGTTGAAATTTATCTTAGCATGGAATTATTCTTTCCTTTACTACTTACCAGTCGCTGGGATAATTTGGTTTGGATTTCATCACAATGAAGATATTAATACTACCCAACTCATGGAGTGTTTTTGAGATTAAGTTGAACTAATTCTTTATGTGTTAAGAAGGTGCTCAGCACATAGTAACTGCTAAAAGAATGCCCTTTGGTAATGCCAGCGTTATTGCTAATTTTATTTTGCAGAGGACTGTGTGCTACTGGAGGTAAATGGAGTATTCTGATTTGTCCTTTTATATTTAGCGTGTAATAAAGTGCAAAGCATGTAGCAGGTGCTTAGTGAACATTTATCAAAGAAGTAGGTTCATAGAAGGCAGACTTGGATGTACGGAGGAAAAAACTGATAGATTTAGAAGATTTAGAGACAAAATTCTCACTTTACCAGTGGCAGGACCTTGAACAAATCACTTAACTTCTTCTTTTTTTTTTTTTTAGACAGGGTCTCGCTTTGTAGTTCAGGCTGGCCCTGAGCTCAGTCTCAAACTCATATCATAGAAATCCTCCTGCCTCTGTCTCCTGAGTGCTGGGATTACAGGCGTGAGCCACCACGCCCTGCACTGTGGTATGTGGTGCTGATTGCTCCTGGGTGTGAGTCTCCACACCCAGTATTGTATGTGGTTTCCAGGGAATCGAACCCGGGCCCTTGCAAAACAGGCGCCGGGACCACTGAGCTAAATCCCTGGCCCTTAATTTCTTTTTTTAAAAAAATGTCTTGGTGTCTGGATCGAACTCAGGACCCTGTACTCATGAGGCAGGCACCAGAACCACTGAATTAAACCCCCAGATCACTTAACTTCTTTGAAACTTTAGTTTTTTCAGCAGAGACTAGACATAATAACTGGGGGATATTGTAAAGATCACTTGAGATTGTATATATGAAAATGTTGCTACCCTATAAAGCATGACACAATTAAGTTTATTTAATATGAAGGTTTATAGGTAAAGATATACTTATTAGGGCTGGGGATTTAGCTCCATGGGTTCCAGTGCTTGTCTTGCAAACGCAAGGCCCTGGGTTCTATCCCTGGTAACCACATATAACAATCCTGAGCGTGGTGGGTCACACCTGTAAGCCCAGCATTTGGGAGGCAGAGGCAGGAGGATTTCTGTGAGTTTCAGGCTCACCTGGGCTACTTAGTGAGCTCAGGGCCAGCCTGAACTACAAAGTGAGACCCTGTCTCAAAAAAAAAAAAAAAAATATATATATAAATATATATATATATATATATACTTATTAAAATTACAAAGCAATGAGGCTACAAGTTACACGAGAAAGTTGGTTTCCTCCTTTCACACCAATCTCTCATGTATGTACGTGAATCTCTTTTCCCTTCGTGTGGGAAGTTGATGTGTGATTTACAGTTACTCTTTGCACGTATAACGGGGGCTGTGAAACATTCCCACAGTCTGCTCCCTGAACGGTTATTTTGTGCACTTGCCTGAGTCATCATAATTACAGTCTGTTGCTCTTTGGAACAGTCCCAGCCCCTTAATCTTTGGTTTTAGAAAATCAGTATTGTAAAACATAATGTAGGTTAAATGCAGTCAAACATTACTTTGAAAGCACTTGATAGAATTAGATTTTTTACAAAAACTCATTTATTAATCAGTTAGTAAATAGTTGTTTTCAAAATAAATCAGAGGATGATTAGATCCACGCTGAAATCACTGACAGTTGAATAGCTCTTTTAGGGGCCTTTTCGTTAGACTGTGTGTGCATTGAAAAGTGCTTAGCTTGACCTTTCGTTAAACAGCCCTCTCAGCAGCCACGTTCCTCTCCAGTGTGGGCTGGAGTGCCTGCACCCATAGATTTTGGCAAATCCTGGCTCTTAGGTCTCGGGCAATCCTCAAACCGAGGGAGGCTACTCAATCTACATTTGCTTTTACTTGTAAACTGCTTCCCCCCCCACACCCATTTGTGAAGGATGTCTTCTGTATTCTCTCACAAAAGTACATGGAGAGTTGTTTTTGTGTTTTGTTGTTGCTCACATCCAGCCACGTTGAAGTGTAATAAGCCTAATTTCTATGTTGTAGTATTGGTTAAGTTTCTGGCTTGGGTTTTGGTACTCTGCCTCAGCACTGAGTGTTTGGCAACACTGTTCCAGGAGCTGTGTGTCATCAGGCCGGTAAGATCTCACTGACATACCACAGCTTGTGCATAATTGGCCTGGTCTGAAGAATATACCATAAACCTGAGTGTCTGGGAACTCTGTTAGGTACTTTCTTGCTTTAAACTTATTTTGAGGTTAGTTGTAGCTATAGTAGTCTTATGATCATCTCAGAGCTATAGAATGATTTAGTTATTGATTTCTTCTTTTTACCAGTTATATAGAATTGATACCTAGTAAGACTGAACACGTAAATTTATAGCTTAAAAGTGAACCCAACTTGTTTTTTTCTTTGCTTCTTTTCTTTTTAAATGAATTTATTGGCACATTTTATATATATATATATATATATATATATATATATATATATAATGATTACATTCAAAATTGGTCATTTGTACCTGTACAAATGACCAATTTAACATTTTAACCCACATTCTCATGTACTCTGAGTAATTTGAATTAGTGACTAGCAAAAAAGTATAATATATAGTTTCTATTTATAAAGTCAGAAGACTTCCTTGTTCATGATGTATGCATTCATACATGTGTGTGTGTGTGCGTGTGTGTGTGTGTGTGTATGTGTGTTGTGCGTGAGTGTGTGTTCCCATTCCTGTGACAAAGATCACTGATGTAACTGTGAAAGAGAAAGTTCAAGTTCAGGAGAGAAATTTCAGAACTGGGAAATTCAAGTTCAAGTTTAGTTTAATTTTTCAAGTTTATTCCAAAACAAGTGTAATGGGAGAGGTCAGCTGACTATGTAGTTAGAGCATAGAGGATAGTTTGAAAGTCTTCCTAGAGGAGAGAGAGATTAACCTAAGTTCTGAAGGATGAGTAAGAATGAACTGGATTCAGAAGATGGAGATGACACCACTGCATGAGAGAAGATGGTAGAGAGAAGACACGGCAGAAGAAAATCACAGGTACTTGAAGGTACTGGCTTTGGTCTGATGGGATCAGGAGGCTGTATAGGAATGGTGCGAACGGCTCAGGCTCACAAAGGGGAAACATAATTAGCTGTTGCTTTTGGCGTTGCTGTTGTTGTCATCATCACTAGACCATCGTCCACTAAACCTCGAGTCTGCCCCTACACCTGCCCTCGCTGTTATCATCCTGGAAAGAGCCATCTTGGCTCAGCAGAGGAGGTAGCCAGAAGGAAGATGTTGAGGCCAGCTGATCTACAGGATGCGGGACTGATTTGCTGTGGTGAATTGTACGTACATGGGTGACTGTGCTTGGGCTGCCCATGGACGTCCGCAGTGATGTCATTCTGGGATCTGGACACGCAGGACAGAGGCTCATCAGGGAGGCCTGGGCCGCAGACAGGTTTGGGTGGTTAGAATGCAGAGATGACATCAGATGAGAAGCTGGCCGTGTGTTTGTAAAGAATCTAGGCGAGAAAAAAGAGTATCCAAAGAGAGAGAAAACTATTTTTTTGGTGGTGGTGAAGTTTGAAAAAATGTGATTTGATGTGGGAAGGAAATAAAGAGAATTTAAGAACTGTGGAAAACATAGTAAATAGAAGTGAGAAAATGTCATTATCAGAAAGAAAATGTCATTCATTCTTGTCTATTGGATGGGTCGTGTACCTGCTCACATTACTGGTTCCTGGATACAGAATGAGGGACTCACTATGGTACACACGGCTACAAATTTGTTACAGGCCATGAAGGAGCGTGTGACAAAGGCCTTGTTTCTTGGGAGCTCACAGTATATATTAATGGAATGAGAGTCTCCGGCGGCTGATGAGAAACCATAGGGCAAGAAAGTGCCTTAGTAGGGACAAATTATCCCTTTCGAGGAGTGGGGAGCACTGCTAAAGAGGAGAGCACTTGGGTAGAATCTGGAAGGCTCAGTGGAATCTTCTTCAGGGACAAGAGAGAAGCACGTTTGGAATGGTGTGAGGGCACACATGTTAGAAGTGGAATTGTCCCCGTGCCACATTTGTATGCCGAAGTCCTAAGCCCCAGTGTAATAAACTTGGAGTCAGGGCCTTGAAGGAGACAGGGCTGATGAGTTTGTATGAGCAGAGCCTTAATCCAGCAAGTCTGCTGTCTGTACTAGACTGGACGCAAATGAAGAAGACGTCAACACTCCCTCCCTTTCTGCGCATGTACAGAAGGCAGTGAGAAGCGGCCATCTGCCAGGCAGGAAGAAGGTCCTCGCCAGCAGCTTAATGTCTGGCACTTGATTAGGACTTCCAGGCTTCATAGCTGAAAAGAAATATATTTTTGTCCTTTAGACACCATATTGTGGTGTTCTGTCATGGCGACTCCCACAGGTCCCCAGAGCTGTACATGTGTTCAGGCAGAGTGGGGCTTTTGCAGGAGACTGGAGACAAGGGCCTCTGAGGAGATGTGCTGGGGGATGAGGGAGAGAGTGCATTTTTGGAGTAACTGGACCACTCTAAAGGAAATGGACACTTAGCTTAATGTATCTTGAGTTATAAATACTGACTGTGGAGTCTTGAGAGAAAAACAAGTGAAGAAGAGAGATGGTTGGACTCCTTAAAGAAAGTCAGAGCCAATCATCTAAACACATGTTATCATAAAGTCATGTGGGGTAATCATTCCCTTGAAATGATGACTGACAAGTTTAGAGTCAAGTAAAACGTGAAGCATTTCCCACCGTCACTTAGAGATGAAGTCTGTTGTTCGACAGAGTTTAGAAATGATGTTTTGTTATGTGAGTGCTGACTCCTTGGTTAGCAGAATTTGAAAGTCAGCTTGGGAGTAATCTTCAGAGCACTACTCAGCTGGCCATATTCATTAATCTTGCTACCATTAGGAAAGGCAATGCTCACATAGGCAGCTTTGTGGAACCATTGTAAAAATCTTCCTTTTCCATCTTCCTGAAGCTCCAGGCTTCTCTGTTGATGCATCGTCTGATTAATGCTTGTCTGGGCCAAGCCAAAGTTATGTACAATGCAGCCAGCTCTCCCTTGAATAATCAACTCTCATTTAGAAGGAAATGGAAAGTTGTTTCAAATTAAACACTAAACAGAAAGTGGTGACAGATGCTTAATTGGTTGCTTTCTTGTCCCTTCTTAATGTGTGAGACGCCCTTGTGAGAAAGGTTAAAGCAGACAGATTGAATGGAAAAAGCCACTTAACTATCCTCTGATCTCATCCCAACATAATGCTAATTCCTCATTTTCTTTTCAACATATTCCCTGCTTTTTATAATATTTCAGTATCTGATTATGAATAAGGAATTATGGCCCCTCTGTGTTTGTCGTTGTTGGGAAAGATAATACTGAGTGACTTTGATACTCATTCATCACTCAGGGAGTGTGGAGAGCAAAGTGTGGCTCAGGCTTCTGGAGTGTCATCCATGGGTGCCTAGTGTGCAGGCGCCCACCATAGAGCTCATTTTATGAATTCATCAAGACCGTTGTAAATTCACTACTTGTTTTTACCTTCCATTTCTGACTTGCTCTGTCCTCTGAGCCCCATCTTTCCAGCTTTGACTATTGAGCATATTTGGTGTTTGCCTTCTGACTGTGCAGCGGTAATTGCTAGTTGGAGGAGGCTCAGGTCTTCTGCTCTGTTTCTGGAAGGACCTGACTGGAGGGCTGGATGGTCTGGAGCTGCCCAGGGTGGTGAAGATCACATATGCAGGGTACTGAGCATAAACCTCAGCAGGCGGTAGCCTTTCTGTAAAGATTAATTCTTTGCCATGTTTCCTAGGTCTCAAATGATGAGCCAATGATGGAGCATAGATAAGAGTTTTAGGCTTTTTGCTAGATGAGATCAGGATGGAAAAGAAGGGTGATTTTGGAGTGTAGAGAGTTTTTCTTTTTCCTTTGAGCACCATTAAATTTGATGTTGTCAGCCCTTCTTCCTATGGGTGGTTGCCAAGGCTGCAGATTGTGAGTCCAAATCCACACTCACTAGTTGTATGGCCTTGAGGAAAATTGTGTCACACTTCTGTGCTGCACTTGTAAAGTGGAGACACAACAGTCCCTCTTATCAGAGAAGGGTGCATTCCAGGACTCCCATGTATGCCTGACCATGTGGAATATATACCTACGGTAGTTTAATTGATAAATTAGGCACAATAGGAGATTAATAACAATAACTGCTAATCAATACAAGAGTTATTAGTGTAGGGCCGGGGAGTTAGCTCAGTGGTTCCGGCGCCTGTCTTGCAAGCGCAAGGACCCGGGTTCGATTCCCTGGTAACCACATAACAATACTGGGTGTGGAGACCCACACCCAGCAGCAACCAGTACCACATACCACAGTGCCGGGTGTGGTGGCTCACGCCTGTAGTCCCAGCACTCGGGAGGCAGAAGCAGGAGGATTGTGATGTGAGTTGGAGGCTGAGCTGAGGGCCAGCCTGAACCACAAAGCGAGACCCTGGCTCAAAAAAAAAAAAAAAAAAAAGAGTTATTAGTGTACTACTAATAATTCTGTGAGTGTTTCTCTGTTTCTCCTAAAATGCTTCAATGTCCTGTCCTTATTTTCCTTTTGGTGATGTGAGGTGACGTGAATCCTATGTGATGAGGTGGAGGGAAGCCCGTGACAGGCATTTTGTACTGTTCAGCCACTTTGACACTCATCACCTGAGCACAGCTGCCCTCCCCCACAGCACGTGACCTGATCACGTGACACATGAGGGTGTCTCTGGGTAAACTGGATGAGGGAATGATTCACCCCCCAGGAAGGACAGAGCTAGACAGTGTGAGATTCTGTCAGGCTTCTGAGAATGGCACACAGTGTGAAGCTTATGAATTATTTACTTCATGAATTTATTTTCCATTTGATATTTTTGGGCCATGGTTGACTGTGGGTAACTGAATAAAGAGTGAAGCCAAGGATAGTGTGTGTGTGTGTGTGTGTGTGTGTGTGTGTGTGTGTGTGTGTATGTGTGAAGGTGTAGGTGTAGGTGTGCGTGTACTACAATAATAGAATCTAACTGAGAATTGTTGAGAATGAAAAAAAAATCATATATAAAATATGTAGAAACAGCCTAGTAGCTGACAATTGCCCAATGAAGCTTGTTATTACTGCAATTACTCTTTTTTTCTTATTATCCATGAGAAGTACCTGGTGTGTAACAATGTTACATCTTTCTTTTATCACTATCCTAATTATTATTGGTTATATGAGTCATGTTCTTTTCTTTTTCTTTTTTTTTTGATGTAGTATCTCACTATGTAGTGTAGACCTGCCTTGAAGTCCCTATGTAGCCCATGCTGGCCTTGAACTCATAATAATCCTTCTGCTTTAGCCCCTCGAGTGCTGAAGCCACCACACTGGGGTCATTCATATTGGCCATTTTCTATAAATAGGAGTGAAATATTCAGGGGTAAAAATTTTTGCATCATTAGCCTTATATTTAAATGAAATATGCATTTATTCTTCTATATAATATATATACATATCACTCGATTATTTTAAAATGCAAACTTACTGTTACTGAACTTTTACTTTTGCTGTATGTTTTTGAGAATGACAAGAAACTCTTCAAGGAAGGACTCTTTGTAGCTCTGCATTGAGACTTGGCAGATAGTACCTGAAAGGGCCTTGGATGGCTACAAAGTTTACAAGAGAGTTGAACTGATGTCATAGTACCTTGACTGTTGATGACCTTTTATTTGTCTTTCCAGTCTTTGAGTTTTTTCCTTTTCTGGCACCTTTTTGCTTTCTCCTACTGTGCATTGTCTGCATAGATTAATCTGTACACCTTTCTTCACCAGCCTGGACGCTGGCATTTCTGTTATGACTTCTGACTCCGGCCTTGCCTCATATCATCAATGACTTTTTTTTTGAGATAGGGTCTCGCTTTGTGGTTCAGGCTGGCCCTGAGCTCAGCGTCCAACTCACATCACAGCAATCCTCCTGCCTCTGCCTCCCGAGTGCTGGGATTACAGGCGTGAGCCACCACGCCCAGCACTGTGGTGTGTGATATTGATTCCTGCTGGGGTGAGTCTCCATGCTGAGTATTTGTATGTGGTTACTGGCGGATCGAACCCAGGCCCTTGTGCTTGCAAGACAGGCGCTGGAACCACTGTGCTAAATCCCGGGCCCATCAGTGACTCTCTTAATCTGAACGTTTTGTTGGTCATACTGACCCACTGGGACTAATCCTGGCTATGAGATCAAAGCTGTTTCTGAAAATTTTCTGTGGCTGATATGCACACACTAGGGTAAGCTACCATATTTTAGCCTGTTCTAGAAGATGTGAGAGAGAATGCAACATCTTTCTACTATGATTCATATGCAGTGAGCTACTGAGTATTGTTCAACTGAAATTGAAAAGCAGACTTGAGCTATCTTTGAGGTTTTATCCTTCTACTGGCAGGGTGGGAAAAAGAACAGCACTGAGAGACCTGGCAAGTGCCCACACATTCTTTTCGCCCAATAGTAGGATTACTTATTGTTTTCTTCAAACATAAATCTGTGGAGTGCTGCGTGATTTTCAACTTCCCAGGCAAGTAAGTTTTGTTTACGTCGCAACTCAGAGAGTCCTTGATGACATGTTGACAGGTATTGGAAATGATGGGATTGGAGAGCTGACAGGTGACTCATGCATATGGATGTCTTCTGTGATTATACATAGCAGTCTCTCTGAGGTTATTTATGGTAGCATTGTCATGGCTGATTAGAAGAATTTCTCAATGTGTTTGAGATGATATTCTCAGGTCTATTCTTGTGGGGATGCCTCTGCTCAGCTGTCTATTTAGCTGAAATCCTCTGTGTTTCATTCATGCTAAATGGACTAAGATTTTTTGATTATTTTTTTCCCTAAGAAATTTTTTTGAATTGCTTATTGTATTCATTTTCCAGTGATGGTGTTAATCCAAGGTCGCTTTGCCCATACACATATTGATTTGGGGAGTGTCTTCTATCTTCTCTGTGCAGTGTTGCTTTTCTAGGTAGTAGAAACCCAAAATTTCTGCAGAGAAAGGGTTTGTAGAAATGAAGCCCTAAGCTGGACGGCAGGAAGGTAATCTTGATAAAAGTGTTGACCTACTACTGTCTGCCTCCCTTGTTTTATGTGAAGGTGCACCATGAGCCTGATGGTCCACATGATGGTGCATATGGCTGTCCTGGCAGGCTGAAGAGCTGAGACTTTTCCTGTGTGTATTTTTTTCTAATCCAGGAAGCTGCATCATTGTGTCCTTTCCCCCACAAATTGCCTCACCGCAATTCCCTTTTCTGTGCTGCCCTATAACTAACACTTGACTTCTGGGTCACAGGATTGGGATTGTTGGTTGAGTCACAGGGCATAGGGCTCCAGAACACATCGTAGAGCCCTGCATTGGGCCCTGTGCTGTCATATTGGCCTTGACCTTGCACAATGGTCAGTTTTCGGAAAAGATTTAATAGTTAAGTCTTTACTTGATCTTACCTGCAGTTCTTTTTCTAACTTGTTTGCTGTTTTTCCTTTGCTGGATCATGGTTTCCATAAAATGACAGATGCCTGTTTCTGTTTTCACTTTGTGTCTGTGGGGTTTATAGTGGTGTAGAATAAATAAATACACAAATGAATTGATAGCCTCAAAATTATAAGTAATTAGCAAATATACAACAATATATGATCAAGAATATCGAGCACTAATTTCAATTACTTATCAATTAATTGAATCACATGAAGTGTTGAGTGTAATTGAAAAAGGTTATGAAACTAGATGACTTGAATTGAAATTTTGACTCTAACTTAATAGTCAAGAGATACTTGGCAATTTATTTGGTTCTGTATAACCTTAGATTTTTTTTTGCAATATCGGGGATCATACTCTGGCGCTTGTGCTTCCAAGGAAGGCACAGTACCATTTGAGCTAAATCCCCAGCCCTTAACCTTAGATTTTTAAACTTTCAAATAACTATGCAGCACAGGTTTTGCCAAATAATAATTTTAAAATAAATACTGGCTATAATTTTTATATTAAAAATATGAAAGAAGAGTCACTCACTTTCGAGTCCCCCTCCTATCCCTCTTAGGCAGAAGCTTTCTTTCCCAATAAAGTTTTTCCTAATGTTAAAAAAAATAAAAATAGCAAAGAGATGGCTTATTTTATAAAGAAAAAAGATAAAATATTCAGAAGTAAGTTGGTGAATGTGAAAATTGGCACAGTTTTTCTGGAGAAAAAGTTGGCAGTATTAAAACCATTAAAATGTACATATCATTTGATCAAGTAATTCCATATTTAGGAATTACTATAACAAAATAATCAGATATTTTTATAAATATGTATGTAAAGCAATTTTTCTGACAGTTATTTACAATTATAATACTACAAATGAATATTCAGCAATGTAATTAGTTAAGAAGGTTTTGTTGGATTTCTTGGTAAGATTTTTTTTTTTTTTTTGAGACAAGGTCTTGCTTTTGTAGTTCAGGCTGGCCCTGAACTCAGCCTTGAATTCACAGAAATCCTCCTGCCTCTGTCTCTCAAGTGTCGGGATTACAGGCATGAGCCATCATACCCAGCACTGTGGTATGTGGTTCTGATTGCTGGTGGGCGTGAGTCTCCACACCCAGCCTTGTTGTATTTGGTTACCTGTTGTATGTGGTTACTGGGGATTGGATCCTGGCCACTGCACTTGCAAGGCAGGCGCTGGAACCACTGAGCTAAATCCCTGGTCCTCTTCGTAGAATTTTATGGCCACTATACAGCAATATGTATGTTTGAGTGGGAAGATACTTATAAAAGGTCAAATGGGGAAGCTGTTAGAAAATATGATAGTCTAATACCCAGATGACTGATGGCCTTTGTAAACTCAACATGTCTAAAACTGGACTTTGATTCCTTCCAGTGTTTTTCTTTCTTAGTTGTTTCTACTGCTGTCAATGATACTGTTTAGCTTAAGTACCTTTACTTGAGTATGCTTATACTCTTAGACATATATTTATTACCTATTTCTATTTTTGGGTGTTAGTTCTGTGGGTACAGACACCTCTGCCGTAAGCATCATCGTATTGCATTCTCTAGAATAATGACTAGCACATTTCAAGAAATCAATACAGAATTGTTGATTAACTGCACAGATGACTATTTGAAATGCCTTAAAGAGAAAAGAACACATGAGATTGTTAAAAACTTTTGAAGGCAGAATCATGGCATTATTTGGTACTTTTTTATATTTCCAAATTTTCTCTCTTAGAAGAAGATTTCTATGATTGGTGCAGAATCCTAATTTGTAAACCTATTGAATTTTAAAAACACACATACTGTATTATTTTTGGTGATCAGGAACAAAAGCAAAGAATTAAACTGGTTAGTTGGCTATACAGAAGAGATGTCCTAACATACCAGCAGAAGATCAGTGAAATTAATAATAAAAACCAACAACAAATAGAATTCTTGAGCTCAATTGTAATCCCAGAGAGACAGTTCCTGAGATCTCTAGGTACTATTTTTTAAGAAATTTTGTCTCATAAGGGGTGGTTAAAAAGAGACTGAATACTGATTCAGTCTTAGAATAAAATCACAAATTCAATTTTAGGAAACTTTAATTCCAACTACTTTTATTCAAGTTGCATTTACTTCATCTTGAAGTCAGTTCAATTTTTTTTTCTGATTTAAAAAAAATAGTTGCTAGAATATGAGATCAAAATTTTTATTGTAGTGAATGATACCAAATCTATACCTTGCAAATCTTATACTCCACAAGATATATCCCATGCTTTTATATTCCTTCCCCAAAAGAGATATTGGCAGCTCTCTTAATATCACAGTAAAAATATCCTCTCATTCTGCTGCCTCTTTTTATTGTCTTTATCTTATATTATGGCTCCAAACAGGCTGAAGTAGGATTTTGTGACTAACTTTGGTCAAGTGCCATGCACATCACTGTGTTTAAAAACGTTACTTGAAAAGAAGCTCTTAACATATGGAGAATGAGAAAGACAGACCAATTTACATGAAAGGGTGCAGAAAAATTTTCCTTTCAAAATACATTATTACTTCATCACATACCCTGGAGTACTAAACATGAATCCACCTTGATTGTGCATGCTTGTTAAATCTAACAAATAATGCCATATGTCTTGATGCAATAAAAATGCAATTCATTTTGTAGTGTCACTGAAATAATATTACTTCCAGCATTAGAAACATGATGTTCCTCTGAGCATATGTAATTATTTTACAGGAGTCAAAATATCTTGTGTGAATGGTAATGAGTTCATGCTATGTACCTGGTCTTTGTACTATCTATGAAAAAGTCTTGTTAAAATACTGAAAAAATGCATATCTAACTGTGAACATTTGGAAATACAAACAATGGGTATTAACTAGAGAAAGTGTAGATGTCAGCAGGGAATTTTTACAGCTACTTGTTATATCTCAAAACAGTATCCTTAGTCAAATGCTTATAAGACAATTATAGCAAGCAAATATTTAACAGTTTTAAATTGATTTTATGTTATTTTATCTCATTCCCCTTGAAGCCCCTTCCCTTCTCTATGTACAAAAGCTTTGTTTCCATTTTTTAATATTTTCACTTTTATTCTTGTTCTGTCCTCTTCTCTCCTTCCCCCATTGGTTTCCTTTCTCATCTGAACATTTTATTCCCATTTCCCAACATTTTTTATACATTTCAGTCCTTATTTCCACTTTTGTTTTCTCACACCAGAGAAACAATGTGGCATTTAAACAAGTGTATGTCTATTTCACTTAAGAGTATGGTCTCAAAGTAAATGCATTTAGCTATAAATGTCTGAAACTCATCCTTTTTAATGACAGAATAGGGCTCCATGGTGTCAAAAATCACATCTTTATTTCCTTGTGGATTGATGGACATTTGGGCTGTTTCCAAGATTTAGCTGTTGTAAACAGTGTTGTTATAAACATGGGTGTGCGTATATTGCTATGAATTGATGCTTTTAATGCTTTCAGGAAGGTTTCATGAAGAGGTACAGCTCAGTCAAATGGAATCTCTAGTATTATTTTTTAGAGGTATCTCCACACTTATTTTCATAGTGATTGTACCAGTCTACACTCCCACCAACAATGGAGAGAGGTTCCTTTATCCCCATGGCCCCTCCAGAAGGTGTTATTGGTTGAATTTTTGATAGCAGCCATTCTTTCTGGAGGGAGATGGAATCTGAGTTGTTTTAATTTGCATTTCACAAATAACCAGTGATGTTGAATATTTTTTCATATATTTATTGTCTATTTGTAATTCTTCATCTGAGAAGTTTCTTTTTATTTCAAATAGTCACTTTTGGTTGGGTCTTTAAATTTGAGGGATCTATGTGCTCATTCATAGAACAGGTTTAAGCAAATATAAAGGCATTAAAGTTATCCATTGTATACTGTCAGACCATAGTGCCCTGAAATTGGAGCTGAATAGCAAAGGAAAGCCCAGGATCTTCACAAACACATGGAAACTGAACAACACTCTGCTGACCAACCAATGGGTCACAGAAGAAATTAGAGAAGAAACTGAGCAGTTCTTATAACTAAACGATAACCCCAGTACAACTTATAGAAATTTATGGGACACATTGAAAGCAGTTCTATGAGGAAAATTCATAACAGTAAAAGCCTACATCCAGAAAACGGAGCAAGCTCAAATAAACAATTTAATGCTGAACCTCAAGCGACTAGAAAGAGAGGAGCAAAACAAACCCAAAGCTTGCACTAGGCAAGAAATTATAAGGATCAGGGCAGAAATTAATGCAATAGAAACCAAGAGAACGGTTCAAAAAAATCAATGAATCGAAAAGTTGGTTCTTTGAGAGGATAAACAAAATTGATAGACCCTTAGGCAACCTCATTAAACAAAGGAAGGAAAAGGTTCATATCTATGCTATTAGGAATGAGAACAGAGAGATTACTACTGACATAGAGGAAGTCCAGAGGATAAGAAACACCTACTTTGAAAATATATACTTCAATAAAATGGAAAATGTAGAAGAAATGGATAGATTTCTAGACACATATGAACTCCCAAAGCTGAATAAAGAAGATATAGAAATGTTAAATGCCCCAATAACAATCTGTGAAATTGAAAATGTAATTAAAAACTTGCCAACAAAGAAAAGCCCTGGCCCTGATGGTTTTACTGCTGAATTCTATAAAACTTTTAAAGAAGAGTTAGTGCCTCTACTTCTGAAACTCTTCAATGAAATTGAAAGGGAAGCAATACTCCCAAACTCATTCCTGGAAGCAACCATTACCCTGATTCCAAAAGCAGAGAGAGACCCAACCAAAAAAGAGAAGTACAGGCCAATATCTCTAATGAATATTGATGCCAAAATCCTCAATAAGATCCTGGCAAACAGAATACAGAAAATTATCAAAAAGATTATACACCCTGACCAAGC